>SKCR01011901.1:0-36088 GCA_019454045.1 Zanthoxylum bungeanum | reverse complement strand
AAAAAATATACATAGGTCTAACTCTGAAATGTGATGTAGTTCTGAAATGAGGTCCTGATCCTAAAGTGTGGCTCTGACTCTGAAGCTTGGTCCTGATCCAGAAATGTGATCCTGACGTATGATCCTGATCCTGACATGAGGTTATGACCCTGAAGGTATGATGAGTCAGGCTCTTCAATCAATGGCATCGATGGCCACCTCTCTCTCCTCGTGGACTTGGCTCCACCACGCACAGCGTCCACTCCTTCAACGATAGCCATCCTCATATCGCGCAAAGCACCAGCAGCGCAAGGGACCCATCGTCTTCTTTGGTGGGACAGCAACCTCTGCAACTTTATCATCCATGCTCTCAGCCCAATAGCCTCCACGATATGTTCTCCGTCGGAGTCTACAATGGATCCTTCTGCAGTTGATGGAGCTCCTTCGTCCACAACCATGGCTTCCTCGGCTTCAGCAATAATCATAGCTCATTTGTCTACGTCAGCATCCAGCAGCTCCGTTGTGAGTGCTCCATCGCGAGCAACCACCACCGCATGCACTCCATCGGAGCCTATACTCTATCTACCCCGGTCTCTGGAAGGAATTCTGGCTTCAGCAACAGTTGTGAGCGCTCCCTCACAATCAACAATGGCTTCACTAGGCTCCATGGTTCCGGCCTCATCCATGTTGTATCCTCTGTTTTCTGCTCCATAGAGCTCACTTTTCGGGATGCTTGGCTTTTCACAGTTCTCCTCAGGTAGTTCTCTTGCCTCTAGAATGTTGGGAATATATTTGGCATTATGAGCGCTTGGCGTAAAGATTTTGTCTGGTATGTGGAAGATGAATAGAAATTGTGAGTACTTAGTAGGAGAAAGTAATTTTGGGAGTGGCAATGCGTCCATTGGCCTATTATATTTTAGACTTGAAAGGCTTGGTATGGAGCTTTTAGTTTCGGGTTAGGAGGAATTGAAATTATGGGTATTTGGTGGAGGAGAGTAGTTACGGGCAATGCGATCGTTGGCCTGATATTCCTGCCATGGAAGAAACCATGAAAAAATTGGAGGAATCCATGTATGTTTCTTTTTCCTCCTTATAAAAAATATTTATGGATTTTATTGAATGCTCATGAGCTCTTGCTCATTCTTCCTAAATGGCATGTTTGGATTGATGGCTCCAAAGAATTAATGAGGAGCCAATAAGAACCATGGGTCTAAAAGTCGGAGCGTATCATGAATTTTTTTCATTTTAATTGACCATAAGTTGGGCCCTTTATTTGTATTTAAAGTGGCTTGTTGGTCAACTTCACATACAGTTAAGAAATGAACAAATATAGGACATAACCATGTAGACGGCCATTGTGCTCAAAATACAATAAAAATAAAGAAAAGATAACAGGTAAATGGAGAGAGCTTGATTTACCACAAATTGGAACATTGTTCTCTTTAGACCCCTATATTTAAGGATCTGGATAGGCTTTTTTTCCTTCGTTATCCTCCAAGTGAAAATGAGAGGGACTCGTAATTCTTACATTTCCCGTAGTCTTTTCCTCATTTTCCTTCTGGGAGTTTAATGGTGGAATCACACTTTTCATGGTACAACCAACAGGAATAACAATTCCTTCTGCCATGAAGCTATTCTTTACAGTCTCTTCTTTCATCCTACCATCCGAGCTCCTTACTGATTCTTGATCTCCAGTAGATTTCATGTAAAATTTTGATTTTGCGTTTTCAGGCTCCTGCATCTCCTCTTTCCTCATCAATACAGCTTTTTGACATAGAAGTCTTCTCTTCTGAGTTCAGGAAAGTTTCTCTGGAAACTTTTTGTGATCTACCTTGTATCATTGGTTGTTTGGCCTGACTATTGGAGGAGTCATGAATTTTGGCTGTCTCCTCTGAACAGGAAAAACATAAGGTGGCTGGGCTCTTACAGGAAACCAAGTTCTCGCTGTCTGTTCCTTCCTAGTTCTCCATCCTGCTTTGTCTTCTTGCACCAAATACTCCTTGGGAACCCAAACCTTGTTGGTCATCCTGTTAGGGTTGATGCTCGGAGTGCCAATCCAGATCGTATTTATGTCATGAATACGAACAATTATATTTTCCATAATATTACTAATTTTAGTGGTAGCACCCTTGTCTTTTATACGCTTATTCGATCTAATCATGATTAGATATCTGATTACGATTAGATCGAAATTGAATCTGATTCAGTGATACGTGTATATTAGACAAAGACTCTAGGATTTACAGTATAGTGTGCAATTACAACGTAGTTTGTAAATGACATTGGGAAGCGCACTATTATTTGTATATCCTTAAATAAAGTTCCTGGTCAAGATTTGCTAACACGGGTCGGTTAATAAAATCCGCTGAGACCAGTACATGTCGTATATCGTGACTTGGTCCGATGGTTTATCCCAGTGAACCATGAGTCTCGGGAGACTCGTATAGACATGTAGGTGTTTATTTGATAATGTTGGGTTTTCTAGGTCAAACCAAGATCAATTAAGCAAGAAATCATGTGAATACAACAAAGTAAGAATGCGGAAAATACTCACTTTGATCGGATTTTGGATGCGTTGAACATAAAAAAAATTCTGCTCCTTGAAGTTTCGGCCAAGCCCTTGTGTTGTGCTCCAAGCTCCTCTTTGAATGTTGAATCAAAGCTCCAAGATTTGATCTTTGATTCCAAGCTCAATGATAGGTTTCCCTATCACCTTTGTTAAACACTTTAAGTGCTAGCTTAGGAAGAAAATTGCAACAAAATTATTCCTTATCTCCTTTGTTGCTCACGGCAATGGTGAGAAAACGAGTGAGAGAGTCACGTCCAAGTGGTGATGAGGAGAGAAGAGAAAAAGTGAAGTGAAAAGTGTTGTGTGTGTTTTCAAAAAACAAAATTTGAATGATATACCAAATCCAAGATTTTGGCAAAAGTCATTCAACCTTTCACATTTGAGTGTTTTACACACAATCACCTACCAACAACTTCCATCAACTAAAAGTGACAAAGTTGACTAGTGATGTGACTTGTGGGCCCCACTTGAATTCAAAATCCGAGTGGGCTCGCAAACACTCCCGGGCTCGGGTTCGCTAATTCCGAATTAATAAATTTTCCGTTGCGACGTAATTAAATAATTATGCCTAGCAAAATTACTATTCACGTCGCTCGCGAATTAATTCTAAATTAATTTGTTCGCCTGAATTAAAATCTAATTTTAATTCCGTTATTAAATCTAATTTCTTTTAATATATCGAATATATTATTTTATCGATTAATTCCGAATTAATCATTCTCTCTCTTTAAATTGAATTTTATCCCAGATAAAATCTCTCCGCAATTAATCCTAGATTAATTCTCTCTCTTCTAATTAATCCCAGATTAATTATGTTCGAGTCATACGTCATCGGTGAATCTTCGGGAAGCGACCCATGAGTTCCCTGGATATGTTGGAAGTAAATCCGGTCATCGGAGTATCCGAATACGTGCTTACCTAATACCACGTTCTTACCGATTTACAAGACATGGTTGGCTTCTAGCAAAGCACCGTGCCTGCCCAATTCTCCAGAAATATTCTTTTAAGGAATATGTAATCTTTGTCAGGCGTAGTATACGTAGTATTGCGTATTGCGATCCAGTATCGGATGTCACATGCTAGGCCTGGGGCTGGAATTGTGTCTGCCCCCTACGAAGCATATATCGGATCTCTGGTAACTAGTCTCTATAATCGGATAAGCATGACCTAGTCATATTATCCCGATGACTGCAGTACATAAGAGTACTAGTTTCGTATCCTACGTGATCATCATCTCCATATGACTAGAGTGTGACTTCCATCTTGACATCACACCCAATACACTACGATTCTCAATATACCCAGAAGAGGCGTACACGGAACCTGTTAAAGCCCCGGACGACCAAAACCAAAGTATATTGATTGTCGCAAGTATTAGCGATGTAAGTCTCAGGTTAAGACCAAATACACCTACCCTGATTCGGACTTTCATAGACACATAGTCATACTACCAATGGAATTCTGAGGGGTCTATCCAGAGCGAAGCTGTTTCCGTACCATCGGTAAACACAACCTCCTATTACACTTGCATGAGTATCCAATACCCAAATATATGAGAACTATGCCGTTATGCTCCCACAACGCGCACAAGTGCAATACTAGTCTATTCCGCATTATCGATGTCCAATCTCGATAATACTACGACTATGGATGTTTTAATGATTAAACCTTAATGGATTAATATTGTCTCATATCTTATTAATCCGGAACTAATCATATAGACTTTTATCATTTATATATCCCGGTAATCCAATTACAAATGATAAAAGAGCAATTTCCTTTGTCACATATTAAATTTGTACAACAACACCATGTTCTGTACAAATAGTGATACTATGGGTCATAATTGTCCAACAATCTCCCACTTGGCCTATAGCCAATCACTCAAGTTTCCTACACTTGAACTATGTACGGGTCGCTCAAACTTCTGCTGAAAAACAGCTTTCGTCAGCGGATTTGCAAGGTTATCATCTGATGCGATTTATACGATCATCACATCGCCACGATGTATGATCTGACGAATCTGTTGAAACCATTTGAAGTACATACTTGGATCGTTGATGAGAGCATTAATTCTTTAGCCTACGTTGAGGCCTAGCTCAACTGCTAACAAAACTATACCTAATCTGATTAGGATCATATAGATCCAAAATGCTTCTTTTGCTGTCTTAGCTGCAGCAATATTCCACTTTTGTTGTTTATTCGGCAACAGTATCTTGCTTACAAGATTTTCAGCTCATTGTTCCGTTATTCAAACTATATTGTACCCTTATTACGACTTATAGTCGTTTTTGTTGGTTTAGAAACTTCCAACGGTGAACCCAGCCACTTCAAGTTCTCTTCCTCTATAGCTTAAGAAAGCATCCTTAGATCATCTAAGATACGTAAGGATGTTCTTAACATCAATCCAGTGACTATCACTTGGATTGGCCTGATTGTGACTCCATATGCTCAAAGCCTATGAGACACCAGGTCGCGTACATATTTTTCAATGTACGAGTTCTCAGAGAGTGCCAACAACATTAAGATCTATCCCAGTAGATCCTTATTCCTAGAATAAAGGTTGTTTCTCCCAAGTATTCTATGGAGAATTTTCATGAAAGCCAATCTTTCACCGATTGTATTATGGGAATGTCATTTTCAAGAGATGATATATCATCATTTTATAGGACAATCACTGTCAGTACGCTCCCACTAACCTCCTTATATACACAAGAATCATTTTCGTTTTGAATTAAATCATATACCATTATGATTACATCAAAACGATAGTTCCAAGAACGCATTGTTTGCTTCAATCCATAAATGGATCGATTTAACTTGTAAACCTTGTTTGCATGTTTTGGTACGATAAAACCTTCAGAATGTTGTAAACATCCTCCAAAAGGTTTCCGTTTAAGGAAAACGGTTTTGACGTTCAGATGCCATATTTCATAAATGAAACATGCAGCATTAGCAAGCATTATCCAAATGGATTTAATCATGGCAACGAGTAAAAGGTTTCGTCGTAATCGACACAATGTTGATAACGATACCTATGTAGGTTTCGTCGTAATCGACACAAGGTTTCTGCCGTGAGCAACATCCTATGTAGCTCCTGGTAGGTACAGACAGTCTCATTCATGTTGAAGTACATCACGAACTGGCGATATGAAGCTGGAAGAGAACCAAGAATGACACTCCTACCGAGAATGTCATTCAAGATGAGATTATGTTGCCTCAACTGATCGATCAAATCGATCATCTGAAGAACATGTGGGCTAACATCTTGCCCCTCATCCAGACGCGCATGGAACAGTTCCATTGCGACTTTGTGAACAATCACTTGTTCACTTGTTCTTGGTTCTCAAACGATTGTCTCAATCGCGTCATCATACTATAGGAATCTAGCATACCATAGTATTGTTTCTTAATTGACAAACTCAAGTTACTTACGTAATCCTGACAGCTAGGGCACGTTCAGAATTCCGCTTTCGCTTGAATTTATCTAGTATCTTATATACATCCGGTATAAATAAATCTCTATCGGCTACACCCTCACAGCAGAGGCACGGTCTCGGATGTAGTCGCAGAGAAGTATTCATAAACCGTATTGACAAGACGGACCACATAACATGCATCAAATACATAATTACATTAAAACCTTATTAATCGGGGATTTTCCGCTAAGTGTCATACACCCTAAATCTAACCAAATAAGATTATAATAAGCATGTATAAAGTCAAGAAAACATGATTAAACATTGATTCAATTAAAGCTAATCATTTTAGGGGGCCTAGAATCAGACTCGCTCTGATACCATTTTGTAGGGGTTTTTAAGGGGTAAATCCGGTAACGCAGCGGAAGCGGTGGAAAATCAGATTTTCCGATTTCAAAACTTTTCTCGGATTAATTAAATAAACATATTTATTTAATTATCCAATAATCAAATTATGAAATAAAATTCAATAAATCATATTCAAGTGAATTTACAGAATTACCCTTATATTGGTATTTTGTCCATTTTAGTCCGAAATTGATCAAATCAATTTTGAATGATTCTAAATCATTTCTAAGATGAACTTAGCATGTTCAAAACATCAAAACACCAAAAGCAACAAAATCCCCAAATTTTATCCATTTGGCCGAGAGCCTCACAAGGGTGCCAAATTGTGCACTTTGTCATTTCATGCTTCAAAACACATCAAGATGTAATCCAATCAACATGAAACTTTATATGCATCATATAAACATCCTTATACACAACATAAATGAAAAGCCCCAAATTTGGATGAGGTCTTAAACCCTAATTTTTCAAATTCTTCAAAATGAACAAATTAGACCAAATAGTTTAAATCAATTACTTTAATCATCATTCTTCCATCCAATCAAAGTCTCAACACAATGAAACAACTCAAGATCAAATCTAGGTCATCTAAGAGTGGGTCAACAACTCTAGATTAGCAACTAGGTTTCCAAAACCATAAAAGAATACTTATAACTACTATAGTCACAAGCTTCCATCATCATACATGCTCAACACTTTCAACAAAACTTCCATCATCAAAAACACAAAGAATAAAGAAAAGAATAACATAAGAACATCACAAGATGTAGCCTAGATCCTAAGGAACATTTTCCTTTCTAATAGTAAGTTGAAGAAACTTACTAAAATCCAAGCTTTTCTTTGTTTTAGCCTTTCTTCCTCTCAAGCTTTCTTTGTTTCTTTTAATGGAGTTTATGTCAAAGTGTATTAGGTTATCAAATGTAAATGAAATGAAAACAATATATACTTATTGAAAAATAAGCCCTTGGCCACATATACAACAAAATTAATTTCAATTTCATTTGACATTTCATTTGGTCAAGTTGATTAAATATCTAAAAACACCTTTAAAGATATTTTAACAAAGTCAACAAAGACAACTTAATCATTTTAAATCAAATATCCAAAGTTAAGATATTTATATTTTAATTAATTTAATCATTTAATAATTAAATAATTAATTAATTAATTAAATACAAATATATTAAATATATGTATTATATTTACATTAACATTAAATATCAAATACATATATTCATTTAGGATATTAGTCAAATACCTCAATTTGACTATTAATTAATGTGCATTTAAATTAATCAAGTATTAAATGTAAATACACAATAATTAAGCAAATGACTATCGGGTCCCTTTAGCATGTATTTTGCGTTTAACCTTTAAACGACTTTATAAATAATCAACATTATTTATATTTGTTGATCTAGTGCTCTACGAGTATATTTCATTATTGAGACTCTCTAGATTCAGGTATATCCGTCACGAAATCAAATTTCGTGTCCATAATTTATCCACCCGTAAATTATGACGATCACGGATAATCTCGCTGAACCATACAGGTCGAGGTCATGGCAAATGTATAATTCCTCCATCACAGGTATCCGGATAAATCCCAGAGATATAGATGTAAACGTCAAATCTCTATGGGGATTATCCAGTCGACTATTCTATTAGCAATCACTAAAAGAATGTTTAGAACTAGCTTCTAAACTTTACCACGGGCCCATGGTTTTATCTGATTGCTAATCATATGGACTACCTATGCTCTGGTACACAGAACTGACGGATCCTATCTTGATACGCATAGGACACCCTGAGGATCTATCTACACCCAACGAACAGACGGAGGTCTGATCTAAATAGATCGGTGACGTGACTGCCATCTAAGTGTAGAAGATGTCTCATGTGCCCACAATGGCATCTCAAGTCTAAGAATCACAAGTGCTACTCAACCCGAGAAGATTCTTATTGACGTTGGTGTACCATCCATTAAGAATCTTCGGTGAGTCGTTCAGTGTTTATCCTCTATAAACACCTACACGTCTATACTAGTCTCCAAGACTAATGGTTCATTGAGAAACCATTGGAATCATATATTCCAGTATACGACATGTACTGGTCTCAACGGGTTTACTATACTGACCAAGTAGTGTAAACCTTGACCAGGAACAGTCTGAGAATGACAACATCATGATACTACTCAATGTCAGTTGCAACGCTTTTTCAACAGTACCATGACTAATCATTCTAAGGTCATTACGTCTTTACCATATAAAAAGATAGATTATATTATAGAAACTGCATATATTATTCATAATAATAATGTTTTACAGAAATATTCAAAATAAATACAACCGGGAATTGGCGCTCTGAGAAACCAACCCCAACACCTTGAGCATAGCAATCAACTCTCCAAGAGTTTACTCTTGGTTCATAATGAACCTGCGCCGGCTTTCGGGTAGAGACTATAAGATCAAATCTTTGGTAGTCTCGGCCACGTAGGTAATGCCTAGCTAACCTCGATGTTCGATGTCAGCAATCATCTGCGACACCTTGTGCTCAACAGATGTACCCTCTGACATACACGAGCAAAAGAGCTTCTTTTGCAATTTTTACTTCTAAGATCTAAGATTAGATCTATGAAGATCGTTAATCACCATGAGTCTTCCAAAACTCATGCTCTACTATTCGCTCAACTCCGGGCTTAAGCCCGAGATGTCATTCTATCAAATAGAATAACTTCTCAGTTCCCAGGACTATCCTGAGGTTCTATTCCCAATTTGAAAATTGGAGACGTTTAAGAAATATTTTCACCCAGGATTATGTTCTAAACGCTAATCTTTCAGTTATCTTGATTCCAATAGTCCAACTATCCAATCAACGATTTCGGGTACTATTGAATATAATGATTACTTTAGTCTAACTATATAATCAACTATAATTTGATTGGTTAAATTCAAATATATTGATTACTATAATCCAATTATATAATCAACTATAAATGAAGTAGTTTGAATACAGTCTAACTGTTTAATTTAAAACAATAATTAAATATTAGTCCAACTAATATATATTTAATAATGACGAAAAATGAAATGAGCGCGTTTTGGCAAGTATCTAAACGAAATTACAAATTTAATACTTGCCTCCCACTATTTTTCGGCGAGCCTCTAACCCTCTGTTGAGTACTCGGGAAACCTAGTTTCCTAGTGGGTTAGGATCCCGTTAAATAACACACAACCTTGACTTTGGCTAACAAGCTGTATGATATTTAACTAGGTAGATCTCTAAGATCAATTGGATCTCATCCAATTCCTAGATCCTAGATCCAGTAGGTGGACATCCAAGTCCGAAACATATATCTAATATATGTCAATATATCTGATATATTCCCTAACCTATTTCCTCTGAATCAACTAAGCTTTGGCTTTGGCACAACAAGCTTAATGATTCCAGTTAAGCGGGACTCATTGACTTTGGAAAGCTTCGTAATCGATGTCGATGGACAAGAAGTGATCTTGACTTTGGCCAACAAATCACAACTTGGACAAGACATACGATATGGAACAAAGCCTTCATGATTCAAACACATCCGCGATGGACAAAGGTCTTGACTTTGGCCAACAAACCAGTGCCAATCTTGGATCTTGAGAATGAATCATTCAATGGAAGGAAAACGCTTAATATTTATTGAGGGTTTTTCGCGTAATTGGCAACCAATTAATTATCTTTGATTAGGTCTCATCATACACCATTAAGCATGCATTCTAAAAGCATAATAAGGCGCGATAAATAAATTAATAATGATATGCGGATGGATATTTAAAATATTTTTGTTCCTAGAACAAATCTCTCCCTTTCCTCTCTTCCGTTAGCACAAATCTTACTAAAGTGTAATAGGTGAGAAAAGAAATACAAAGAATCAAGAGGTAATAGGCTGGACACGCAGGTCCAATTTAATAAATTCTAAATTTATTACAGGAATTTCCAAAATTGCCCTCACTCATCTAATATCCATCCGATATACATTATTCATACATCACATCCATGTATTCACATAAAGCATGTTATCAATCAATCCAATTAATTAATCTTTAATTAATGACCATCCAATGTTCAAACAACGATTTGATTTGCGCGAGTCCAACTCGTTTTAAGAATAAGTACTCAAAGTACGAATTCTCGAATTATATCAAACTACAATATTAAATCCAATTTAATTTGTATTCAATATTAATTCTATATTTAATTCCAAATTAAATAATTACACTTTATTAATGAGCCTTTGCGACTTAGATTCTAAATCTAATCTAAACGGGTCTCAAAGCCCAATTAACATCCAATGTAGGGGTGTCAAAACGAATCAACGAATCGAATTTGTATCGAATCCTAAACGAATCGAATCAAAATATGATGGATTCGTATTCGATTCGTTTATTAAATGAATCCTAATATCAGGATTCGTATTCGATTCGTTTATTAAACGAATCGAATACGAATATTCGTTTATTCGTTTAGTAAAAAATATTATTTAATAAAATAATTTACTACACTTGATTTACATTAATTCTTCATAAATATATACATATGAAATATGTAATTAACAAATTTACTAAAAATATCTCACCAAATATCGAAAATATTACTTTTTTTTTAATGATGATTAGCTATAATTTCTCGAATCTTAATTGAAAATTATCAAGAACTAGTAAATAAAAATAATAAACGAATCCTAAACGAATAAACGAATCAATGAGCTTAAATTCGTATTCGATTCGTTTAATAAACGAATCGAATCGAATTGACCCATTTATTAAACGAATCCATTTTTTCAAACCCGTATTCGCTTTAAAGCGAATCGAATCGAACGAATAAACGAATCCTGACCCAAATTGCCACCCCTAATCCAATGTCAATTTAATTAAAGTCAAATGGGCTTTCAATTAATTTATAAGGCATAGACTTTGGCAACCAAAGCCCAATAAGGAATCACTCTTTGCCAAAAATCAATTTAGGCCCAATTAAATTATTTTAAAGGCCCAATTATCATATTTGGACTTTATGGAAATGGTTTTAGGCTCAATTGGATCCAACCAATTATCCTAAACCAAACTTGGCCCAACCAAGCCCATTAAGCCCAAATACAATATTTTTAGCTCAATTCCAAATTAAGCCCAATTAATTAAATTTCAATATTCCTAAAATCACAATTCAATTAACTAAAGTGTATAGCCATAATTAATTATTCAAATTAACATTTTCAAAATACCAATTTACATAATTAATCATGTTTTATCATCTTCAATACATGTCCAACATTATTGAATCAAAATCAAGTCATTAACATGTTATTCAAGGTCACGGCAATATGAGACTTTTTATATCAATTTTGATTTCAATCCAATTAAATCACAAACTAATATATCTCATGCATTTTAAACACATCCAATTGTCTAAAATTCAAAAATCACCATGACTTAGGGTTTATCCATTACATTCGGCCAAGGCACTAAAATTGGGGAAAATTAATCCAATTAATTTTCACAATTCCAACAATGTACAAATCCAATTTAACATCACCCAACCTCAACCAAATCATCAATTTGAAGAAATCATGCTCAAATCACAAAATCCCAAATTAAAGTTTAAGAACCCTAGATTCAATTTCATGCTCAATTATGGCTCTGATACCATTGTTGGGTTTTCTAGGTCAAACCAAGATCAATTAAGCAAGAAATCATGTGAATACAACAAAGTAAGAATGCGGAAAATACTCACTTTGATCGGATTTTGGATGCGTTGAACACAAAAAAAAAATTCTGCTCCTTGAAGTTTCGGCCAAGCCTTTGTGTTGTGCTCCAAGCTCCTCTTTGAATGTTGAATCAAAGCTCCAAGCTTTGATCTTTGATTCCAAGCTCAATGATAGGTTTCTCTATCACCTTTGTAAAACACTTTAAGTGCTAGCTTAGGAAGAAAATTGCAACAAAATTATTCCTTATCTCCTTTGTTGCTCACGGCAATGGTGAGAAAAAGAGTGAGAGAGTCACGCCCAAGTGGTGATGAGGAGAGAAGAGAAAAAGTGAAGTGAAAAGTGTTGTGTATGTTTTCAAAAAACAAAATTTGAATGATATACCAAATCCAAGATTTTGGCAAAAGTCATTCAACCTTTCACATTTGAGTGTTTTACACACAATCAACTACCAACAACTTCCATCAACTTAAAGTGACAAAGTTGACTAGTGATGTGACTTGTGGGCCCCACTTGAATTCAAAATCCGAGTGGGCTCGCAAACACTCCTGGGCTCGGGTTCGCTAATTTCGAATTAACGAATTTTCCATTGCGACGTAATTAAATAATTATGCCTAGCAAAATTACTATTCACGTCGCTCGCGAATTAATTCTAAATTAATTTGTTCGCCTGAATTAAAATCTAATTTTAATTCCGTTATGAAATCTAATTTCATTTAATATATCGAATATATTATTTTATCGATTAATTCCGAATTAATCGTTCTCTCTCTTTAAATTGAATTTTATCCCAGATAAAATCTCTCCGCAATTAATCCAAGATTAATTTTCTCTCTTCTAATTAATCCCAGATTAATTTTGTTCGAGTCATACGTCATCGGTGAATCTTCGGGAAGCGACCCATGAGATCCCTGGATATGTTGGCAGTAAATCTGGTCATCGGAGTAACCGAATACGTGCGTACCTAGTACCACGTTCTTACCGATTTACAATACATGGTTGGCTTCTAGCAAAGCACCGTGCCTACCCAATTCTTTAGAAATATTCTTTTAAGGAATATGTAATCTTTGTCAGGCGTAGTATACGTAGTATTGCGTATTGTGATCTAGTATCGGATGTCACATGCTAGGCCTGGGGCTGGAATTGTGTCTGCCCCGTACGAAGCATATATCGGATCTCTGGTAACTAGTCTCTATAATCAGATAAGCATGACCTAGTCATATTATCCCGATGACTGCAGTATATAAGAGTACTAGTTCCGTATCCTACGTGATCATCATCTCCATATGACTGGAGTGATACTTCCATCTTGACATCACACCCAATACACTACGATTCTCAATATACCCAGAAGAGGCGTACACGGAACCTATTAAAGCCCCGGATGACCAAAACCAAAGTATATTGATTGTCGCAAGTATTAGCGATGTAAGTCTCAGGTTAAGACCAAATACACCTACCCTGATTCGGACTTCCATAGACACATAGTCATACTACCAATGGAATTCTGAGGGGTCTATCCAGAGCGAAGCTGTTTCTGTACCATCGGTAAACACAACCTCCTATTACACTTGCATGAGTATCCAATACCCAAATGTATGAGAACTATGTCGTTATGCTCCCACAACGCGCACAAGTGCAATACTAGTCTATTCCGCATTATCGATGTCCAATCTCGATAATACTACGACTAGGGATGCTTTAATGATTAAACCTTAATGGATTAATACTGTCTCATATCTTATTAATCCGAAACTAATCATATGGACTTTTATCATTTATAATTGTCCAACAGATAAGACACTGAACGACTCACGGAAGGTTTCCTAATAGATGGTACACCAACGTCAATAGAAACCTTCTCGAGTTGAGCGAGCATAGTGGTCCTTCGACTTGAGATACCACTGTGGATATATGAGTTATCCTCCACACTTTGATAGCAGTCACGTCAACGATCTAGTCATGATCAGACCTCCGCCTGTTCGTTGGGTGTGGACTGAACTATGTTGAATGGTTCAAGGATATTCTATTTGAAATGTTGAAAACTATAAAATTCATTGTGATTCTTTGAATTGTTCGAAGATGTTTGATATGATCAAACACATGAATTTAAGGCAATTAGTTCTAAAGTTATTTAATGAATATGATTCTTACTCAATATTAAACTTCCACGATTCCATTGTGATGGAACTGGTCAGTGGGAGTTATCGAATCTTATATGATTTGATTCGTTGATATTGAACGTTATCGAATTGTTTTTCAATATTGTTGGGGTTATGCTCCATTAACACTAATTCATCTCTTTAATTACGATTCCATTTGTTTCTACAGTTACATATATGATATGTATAGTAAAAAATTTGAATCTTGAAAAGTTTAAGATTTGAAACTTTCTTTTGTATAATGATTATATAATTGAAAGTACTTGTGCCTCAGAGGTACGAGTGAAAGGTTTATCATTTATTCTATTTAATGGAATATTGTATTCTATTTGATAAAATATCTTTTCTACGTTCCTGAGTAATAAAATTATTTTGTTACTTGGTGGTTGACATTGGATGTTGACGATTGCAGAAAAGTTTTGACTTATTGAAGTCAAATGTGAGAATGATAAATTGTAATGGAACTACATAATTAATAAGATGAAATGACCCTTAGACAACTTCCGTATAAGTTCAATAGGATGTCAGAATCATTTACAAAATACTTGATACTTAATGATTCTGTTGTTTTCTTATTGAAGAAAATTTTCCTATAACTTATAGTGGGAGCGATATTTGATATCGTTTTCGGAAGTCACCATTGAGCCATAGATCTAAGATTTTTCAAGGCTTACTACGATCAAGTTTTGAACTTGATTAAGCTTTCATTATGAATAGTTCATAAAATATGCAAATTATTTGCGCAGTAAAAGCAAAGTGGGCTCGATAAAGGTTTGACCTTTATAGTATGACAATGAGAAAAATTATACTCAGTAGTCTATTGTAGATTCTGAGAAAACTTGTCTCTAGTTGCACTAATTAAACAATTAAAGATCCGTTGGTTAATGTTGATATTAAAACTATGAATTTTGGCTAAAGAATGCAAAGTGGCGTTCTTGAGTGATTTCTTCGAATGAGAGATCCGTCGTGATTTCTTTGTTTGAAGAGTTCATTCTAGAATGGCCCTAGAGTTTGTATTCTGCTAAGATCACAGTTTAATATACTCGTTTATAGAGCCTATTGTAAACTAAGATAAGTTTTCCGAAAATACGTGCTCTCTGTTTTTGATATTCGTTAGATTGTCTGGTTTTATCGAAGTATAGAGAATACGTATTTGTCAGTAGGGTAAATGGGAGCGTATAAATTTTTTTCTAGTATTATATATATCCTAAGTCTTATTTTCTCCGTGAAAGCAGTGAGAGTAGTCTCTGTTATATTTGATATAAAACTAAGAGACTTATGACATACTCCCATTAGTTTCATATTAGATATGATCTAATAAAGGACACAGTAAGACTATCTGTATGACAGCTAGTATAACTGTTTGACAGTTAACGTGTCTTTTATGTATATAGTATTCATCTTTCGTAAATGATGATTCATTTGTCGAAAGATAGATTGATTGGAATGTCTAGTCAATCTTATTCATCATTTGATGATGGCGTGGTGAATACTATATTATGTGCGATTAAAGATATCAATTTAATCGTAATTGTTACGAGTTATTTTGATATACTGTAGACCATATGATGAGTCTTGAAACATGTTCTTTGGGATCTTTGAGATATTAAGAACGAGTTTCTAATTCATGGAGAATTTAGTCTGCAACCATAAGGTCGGATTAGTTTTGATTCTAATTATGACATTAGATGGTCTATGTCATATAAAGTCAGAAAAGATGCAGTGGGAGAGTCACCGTTGATTCTACTAAACTAGTGGAATCAGTTGCAACTTATGAAGTATTGACTTATGAAGTTGCAAAGTGACCCTATAGATTAGAAGTTTTCATATTAGTGTAGTGTTTGCGGTTGTTTCATAGTATTTGGATTTGATTTCTAAATACATAGTTAGTAGTCATAGCACAATACTGATATAGGGTCTGAGTCATATTGATGTGGAATTTGGATTGTGCAAAATATGAATGATACTGGATTAGGAAAACGGTTGAGTTTGTTGGACAGACTCGATTTGTATAAAGCAGACTTACTTGTTGTTGCCTACCTCTTGAGTGCTGGTGAGCTCTTGAGGGCCATGAGTATGCGATACACATTAAGATGTGTATAGGATACCATGGATTAGCACTAGAGCAAGTGGGAGAAATTGTTAGGGTTGGTGCTCGGAGTGCCAATCCGGATCGTATTTATGTCATGAATACGAGCAATTATATTTTCCATAATATTACTAATTTTAGTGGTAGCACCATTGTCTTTTATACGCTTATTCGATCTAATCATGATTAGATATCTGATTATGATTAGATAACTGAATCTGATTCAGTGATACGTGTATATTAGACAAAGACCTTAGGATTTACAGTATAGTGCGCAATTACAACGTAGTTTGTAATTGACATTGGGAAGCGCACTATTAGTTGTATATCCTTAAATAATGTTCCTGGTCAAGATTTGCTAACACGGGTCGGTTAGTAAAATCCGCTGAGACCAGTACATGTCGTATATCGTGACTTGGTCCGATGGTTTATCCCAATGAACCATGAGTCTCGGGAGACTCGTATAGACATGTAGGTGTTTATTTGATAAGACACTGAACGACTCATGGAAGGTTTCCTAATAGATGGTACACCAACATCAATAGGAACCTTCTCGAGTTGAGCGAGCATAGTGGTCCTTCGACTTGAGATACCACTGTGGATATATGAGCTATCCTCCACACTTTGATGGCAGTCACGTCAACGATCTAGTCATGATCAGACCTCTGCCTGTTCGTTGGGGGTGGACTGATGCTCATAATATCTTGTGCGTATCAAAATAGGATTCGTCAGTCCTGTGTACAGGGCATAGACATCCAGTACGTGCTTACGATCTAGTAAATCCATAGCCGTGGTATAACCAATGTTTAAAAATACGGGGCGGCGCCTCGAGGCGGCCGGCCATTAAGGCACGAGGCGGACCTCCTCGAGGCGGTGAGGCGGGCGCCTCGATCCGAAAATCGGAAAAATAATTCAAAATACATTCATTTCTTCATAATTCATAGTATGTTCAAAAAACAATTGATAAGTAATCCAAAATACATTACTTTCTTCATAATTCATAGTATGTTCAAAAAACAATTGATAAGTAATCCAAAATACATTACTTTCATGTCCGTACTTCCAGGCCGGGTCTGTTCGATTCGACATTTCACTGAAAATATATAAACGAACATATATTGGGTATGTATAGAAACATCGGGCATTAATACAATTATCCACAATGGACTACAATTATCATTAATACATGTAACAACTTAACAATATACAAATTTCACTTAACATTATTTCCTTACAGTATTACACAAATTCATTTAAGCTGATTTCTCATTACTATATTACACAAATTCATTTAACATGCTTTCAATTTTCATTACACAAATTCATTTAACATTATTTCAATTTTCATTACACAAATTCATTCCATTTAAAAAAAATGGCACAAGAACGCAAGGCGGCCGCCTCAGACCGCCTCGCGCCGAGTCTGCGTGAAGCGGCCTGAGGCGGCCGCCTCATCGGTGAAAGGCGGCCGCCTCGGTTGTTGGCGTATAAGGCGGCCGCCTCGACGCGCCGACGCCGTGAGGCGGTGCGAGGCGGTCCGAGGCGGCCGCCTCGAAACGTATTTTTAAACACTGGGTATAACTTCGGAAACTAGTTCCGAGTGTTATTTAGAGATCGTAAATTGAAAGTCGATTGTATTATACCGAACGAATTTGACGTTCTGATCTATATCCCAGGTATAATACGGATGACCTGTGACGGAGGGATTATACGTATGCTATGACCTCAACTTGCATAGTTTAGCGAGATTATCTGTGGTCGTCATAATCCATGGGTGGGTGGATTATGGACACGAAATTGGATTTCGTGACAGATAGACCTAAATTTAGAGTCTTATAATATGAAGTGTACTCGTTGAGCACTTGGACAACTCGATATAAATAATACGGATTATTCATAATATTTCACCGGAATAAATGAGTTAATTCGGATCATTAAATCGGTTAAACGATAACACATGCAATTAGGGGATTTTGTCCGCTAATAATTATTGTGTATTTGTATTTGATACATAATTCGTTTAGATATACATTAATTATTCATCAAATGATATTTTGACACATGTCATCAATATATTTATTTATTATTTAATATAAATAAAATACATATATTTGTGTAAATTAATTGTTTAATTATTTAATAGTTAAATAATTAAATAATTGACTTTTCAAACCTTATCCATTTGTCATTGATTGAATGATACATGGTGAGATTTAATTGGTTACACATGGCATGAATTTAATTAGTCTTTGTGTGTCTAATTTTGATTGGATTTTATAAAGATTAATGCTTTTTAATTTGATTAAAAAATTGAAAAGGACAATAATGCCCTTAAAACCCCAAATATTCGGTCCATGTTTCTTTAAAAAGAAATAATTTTTTTTTCTTCTTCTATTCATTCATCATCATCAACGTTCAAGCTTACCAAAATGGATCTCAAACCTAGCTTTTTTGATCCATGGAGAAAGTGAAGAAAAATCACAAGGATACTTGAAAAAGGCATGATATTAAAAGGTAATCCATACTTTTCTTGAGTTGGAAATTAGATTTCTTGTTCTTGTGATGTTAGAATAGTTCTAGGGTTTTCTTCACTTGTTTAAATTGGGGCTTTTATGTTTGATGGATTGAATTGGAAGCCTTGAGCATGTGTGAAGTGTTATTGGTTAATATTATTGTAATATTATGTCAATTTGTTCAAATTGTTGTTGGACAACATAGTTGTCATTCTAGAGTTGTTGATCCACTCTTAGATAGCCTAGAATTGTTCTAGAGTTGTTCATATGTGGTGGGACTCATTTGGTGATGGATTAATTAGATTAATCTTGTTGAAAATTGGATTTAAAGTATGTTTTTGGGCAAATTTCGTTTTCTGTTTTGACCTGGAAATGAATCTGATTTTGTGATGAAATTGGTGTCTTTATAATGTTTTGGATGTGTTTTGGGAGTTGGAACAATTGTCGGAAAGTGTTTCCGACTTGAAATAAGTGAAAACGGCCAAAAATGGCGTTACCGGGTGGATTTTGAACCAACCGGGTGACGGCTGTCCAAACAGTGAGGGGCAGCCCATGAACTGCCCCGACACTATTGGATCTGACCTGGGCAGTTTCCATAAGTGTCGGGTGGTCGGTTCGTCAGTCCTGTGTACAGGGCATAGACATCCAGTACGTGCTTACGATCTAGTAAATCCATAGCCGTGGTATAACCAATGTTTAAAAATACGGGGCGGCGCCTCGAGGCGGCCGGCCATTGAGGCGTGAGACGGACCGCATCGAGGCGGCGAGGCGGGCGCCTCGAACCGAAAGTTGGAAAAAAATTAAAATCATAATGTCAACATAATAAAAACATCAATAATCCAAAATACATTCATTTTTCCATCATTCATAGTATATTCAAAAATTTATAATTAATGTTGATCTTTTTTTAAAAAATCACAATTAATATTGATTAATGATTTTAACAATTTATAATTTATATAAAGAAATAATTTAGAATTGAGATCATGACACAATTTTAAATATTTTTCATTGCTCATATCCTATGGAGTATAATAATTTTCATCATGCATATATAATAATAATACTAATAATAATAATTTGCATTATTTTTACAATACAATTCGATACATAATATTAAAAAAAAATTGGCTGAACGTGAGGCGGCCGCCTCAACCAGCCTCGCGCCGAGTCGGCTGAGGCGGCCGCCTCACGCGGTGAAAGGCGGCAAAAACGGCTGGGGCGATTCGGCGCCTCGAGGCGGCGCCTAAAAACATTTTTTTAAACACTGAGTGACGCTATGGGTCATAATTGTCTAACAATCTCCCACTTGGCCTATAGCCAGTCACTCAAACATCTAATACCTGAACTATGTGTAGGGGTTTTTAGGGGCAGAATCTGGTAACGCAGCAGAAACGGCGGTGGAAAATCGTATTTTCCGATTTCAAACTTTTTCTCGGATGAATTAAATAAACATATTTATTTAATTATCCAATAATCAAATTATGAAATAAAATTCAAATGAATCATATTCAAGTGAATTTACCGAATTACCCTTATATTGGTATTTTGTCCATTTTAGTCCGAAATTGATCTAATCAATTTTGAATGATTCTAAATCATTTCTAAGATGAACTTAGCATGTTCAAAACATCAAAACACCAAAAGCAACCAAATCCCCAAATTTGACTCACTTGGCCGAATGCTCCCAATGGTGGGCAATTTGTGCATTTTGTCATTTCATGCATCAAAACACATCAAGATGTAATCCAATGAACATGAAACTTTATATGCATATATACACACCCAAATGCACAACATATATGAAAAGCCCCAAATTTGGAATTGGTCAAGAACCCTAATTTTTCAATTTCTTCAAATTGGACAAATTAAACCAAATTGGTTAAATCCAATACTTCAATCATGTTTCTTCCATCCAATCAAAGTCTCAACACAATGAAACAACTCAAGATCAAATCTAGGTCATCTAAGAGTGGGTCAACAACTCTAGATTAGCAACAAGGTTTCCAAAACCTTAAAAGAAAGCTTATAACTACAATAGTCACAATCTTCCTTCATCACACATGCTCAACACTTTCACCAAAACTTACATCATCAAAAACACAAAGAATAAAGAAAGAAATAACCTAAGAACATCATATGTTAAAGCCTAGATCCTAAGGAACATTTTCCTTTCTAATAGCAAGTTGGAAAAACTTACTAAAATCCAAGCTTTCTTTGGTTTCTTCTTTCTTTCTCACAAGCTTTCTTTGGTTTCCATTAATGGAGATTTCTTTTAAAGTGTATTAGGTTATGAAATGAAATGAAAATGAAAACATTATATACTTGTGCACAATTCTTCACTTGGGCGAAATTGTGTAAAGCATATACATCAATTTCATTTCAATTTCATTTCAAGTTAATTTGCTTAACTTAATACAAATATCTAATAACAACTTTATTGATATTTGTTTTAAGTCAACAATGGCAACTTAGAAAAAATATAACTCTTATATTTATAAGTGTATGGCCGAAATTAGCAAGAAATAAAGGAAAAAGATATTTTCATTTTTCAAACAATTTTGAACAAATAGCTTAAGAAGTCAAAATCAATTTGACAACCTTTTCCTTTAATGTAAAGTCAAACATTTACACTTATAATCATTTCCTAACTTTATCATTTGGTGATATATTTATATTTTAATTATATTAATCATTTAACAATTAAATAATTAAATAATTAATTAAATACAAATATATCAAATATATGTATTATATTTACTTTAAATATCTCAAATACATATATTGATGATATATGTCAAATACCTTTATTTGACTATTTATTAATGTGTATTTAATAATATCATATATTAAATACAAATACACATTAATTAGGAAATGACGGTCCGGCCCGTTCGCATGTATTTTTCGTTTAACGATTAAACGATTTATAAATAATCATCATTATTCATAAATGTTGCTCTAGTGCTCTACGAGTATGTTTCATTATTGAGACTCTCTAGATTCAGGTATATCCGTCACGAAATCCAATTTCATGTGCATAATCTATCCACCCGTAGATTATGACGATCACGGATAAACTAGCTGAATCATACAGGTCGAGGTCATTGCATACGTATAATCCCTCCGTCACAGGTATCCAGATAATCCCAGAGATATAGATGTGAACGTCAAATCTCTATAGGTATTATCTCGTCAACGTATCTATTAGCAATCTCTAAATAACACTCGGAATTTACTTCTGATGTATACTGTGGCCACAGATTTAACAGACTGCTAAATATATATGGACTACCTATGCTCTGTACACAGAACTGACGGATCCTATCTTGACACACACAGGATATCCTGAGGATCGATCCACACCCAACGAACAGGCGGAGGTCTGATCTAAATAGATCGGTGACGTGACTGCCATCTAAGTGTGGAGGATGTCTCATACATCCACAATGGTGTCTCAAGTCGAAGGACCACTATGTTACTCAACCCGAGAAGATTCTTATTGACGTTGGTGTACCATCCATTAAGAATCTTCGGTGATCTGTTCAGTGTTTATCCACTATAAACACCTACACGTCTATACGAGTCTCCATAGACTCATGGTTCATTGGGATAAACCATCGGACCAAGTCTCGATATACGACATGTACTGGTCTCAACGGATTTGACTAACCGACCCGTGTTAGCAAATCTTGACCAGGAACTATGTTTGATAATATTCATATAGCAGTGACACTTCTCAATGTCAATTACAAACTAACTTTGTAACTGTGTACTGCATTATATATTATCGGGCCTTTGTCTAATATATACATATCACTAAACCACATTTAGTTTCAATCTAATCGTAATCAGATCGAATACGTATATAAGAACAAGAGGTGCAACCATAAATAAGTAATATTATGGAATAAGGGGATGTTCGTATTCATGAATCAGTCATAAATACGGTCCGGATTGGCGCTCTGAGCACCAACCCCAACAATTTCTCCCACTTGCTCTAGTGCCAATCCACGGTATCATATACACGTCTCAATGTGTATCATATGCACATGGCCCTCAAAAGCTCACCAGTACTTAAGAGGCAAGAAACAAGTCCGCTATGAAATATTGAGTTTGTCAAAACAAACTCCATCGTTTCCCATAGTCAGCATCATTCATATTTTGTAGAATCTAGATTATACATTAATATGACTCTGATGCTACATCAGTATTGTGCTACAGCTACTGAGTTGTCCAAGTATTTAAGGATCGAATCCAAAATACTATGAAGACAACCTCAAGCACAATAACAATTCAAAACTTCTATTTTATAAGGTCAGTATGCAACTTCATAAGTCAATACTTTATAAGTTGCATTTAATTCCACTATAAAAGTAGAATCCTTCGTGACACTCCTACTGCATCTTTTCTGACTCTTTATGACGTAGACTGTCTAACGTCATAATTAGTCTCAAAACTAATATGACCCTAATGGTTGCAGACTGTATTCTCCATGAATTAGAAACTCGTTCTTAATATCTCAAAAATCACAAAAAACGTGTTTCAAGATCCATCCTATGGTCTATAGGATATCAAAATAACTCGTAACAATTACGATTAAATCAATATCTTTAATCGCACATTATAAAGTATTTATTATGTCATCATCAAATGATACATAAGATTGATTAGACATTCTAATCAATATCTCTTTCGAAAAAGGGATCATCCTTTACGAAAGATGAATACTTTACATAAGACACACAATAACTGTCCAACAGTTAGACTAACTATCATACAGATAGCCTAGTTATGTCCTTTATTAGATCATATCTAATGTACGAATAATAGGAGTATCTCACAAGTCTCTTGGTTTTATATCTTATATAAAACTTTATATCGTATATAACAGAGACTACTCCCACTGTTTTCACGGAGTAAAGAAGACTTAGGTAAACCTTTTACCTAACAAAAATCTCATAATTACTATAATAATGATAATGTTTGTTAGGATATATAACAATAGAAAGTAATTTGTATGCTCCCACTAACCCTTTTATCACATATGTATTTTATATACTTTGACAAGATCAGACAATTTGACGATATCAAAAATATAGAACACATATTTCTGGAAGACTTATCCGAGTCTACAATAGGCTCTGTAAGCTAGCACACTAAACTGCGATCTCAGCAGAACACAAACTCTAGGGCCATTTCAGAATGAACTCTTCAAATAAGGAAATCACAACTGATCTCTTATCTGAATAAGTCATCCAAAAACTCCACTTTGCATTCTTTAGCTAAAATATACAGTTTATTATCAACATTAACCAATATATCTTTAATTGTTCAATTAGTGTGACTAGAGATAAGTCTTCTCAAAATCTACAATAGATTGCTGAGTATAACTTTTCTCACTGTCATACTGTAAAGGTCAAACCTTTAATAAGCTCATATTGCTTTCGCTGTGCAAACAATTAGCACATATCATGAACTAATTCATAATGAAAGCGTAATCAAGTTCAAAACTTGATCGTAGTAAGCTATGAACAATCTTAGATCTATGGTTCAATGGTGAACTTCCAGAATCGATATCAAATATCGCTTCCATTATAAGTTATAGGATAATTTTTCTTCAGTAAGAAAACAACGGAACCATTAAGTATCAAATACTCGTGAATGATTCTGTTATCCTATTGGACTTGTACGGAAGATGTATAAGGGTTGTTTCATCTTATTAATTACGTAGTTCCATTTATAATTTATCATTCTCACATTTGACTTCAATAAGTCAAGTCTTTTCTACAATAGTTAACATCTGATGTTACACACCAAGTAATAAAATGATTTTATTACTTAGAATCGTAGGAAAGATATTCTATTAAATAGAATACAATATTTTATTAAACAGAATAAACGATAAACTTTTACTTATACCTCCGAGGTGTAAGTAATTTCCATTATAAAACTATTATATAAAAGAAACATTCAAATCTTAAACTTTTCAAGATTCGGATTTTCTACCTATACAAATCATATATGTCACTGTAGAAATTAATGGAACATTAATTAAAGAGATGAATTAGTGTTACTGGAGCATAACCCCAAGAGTATTGAAACTAATTCGGTAACATTCAATATCAAACAAATCAAATCATATAAGATCCGATTGCTCCCACTACTCAATTCCATCAAGATGGAATCGTGGAAGAATAATATTGAATATGAATCATATTCACTGAATAACCTTAGAAATAATTGCTTTAAATTCAAATGTTTGATCGTATCAAAGATCTTTGAACAGTTCAAAGACATGTAATGAATTTTAAGGATCAAGTTTTCAAAATACTTTAGATTGAATATATTTGAACAAGTCAAAAATGTTCAATCTACGTTTCATCAGAACAGATTGAAAGTTCTTGATACTTTCAAGACTTTCAATATGTGTTCCTTCAGAAACACGTAACTAAGTTATGACAATTCATCAACTAAGTTACGAAATAAAGAAAACTACCTTAAGCAATTATTATTTATAAAACTACATATATCCAATGTATCAGTTAAATAAATTTGGTGGTCCAATGACAATCATTGGTTAAACGAGATCTTAATCACTTTCCTGAATACAATATTCCTTAAATGGATAAGGATGTGTGGTGTGATCTAGTATCAAACCATCCTTTACCATACGGAATAAGCATCCAATGCTTAAGTGATTAAACTCATAAAGCACCGTTCTAAATTATTTACTTTTACCGAATAATTTTTCTTAATGTTTATCTCTAAGTCAATGACACTACTAGTCATATTTAAAATATATAACAATTTTTTATAAAAACAAATAACTATCCAATAGTCGCAAGTTCCGATATCAAATATCAAAACAATCGTTAACTAATATTTTTAAATAACTAGATGGGAGATCTGGTATCCAATACCTATAGTTGTAGTATTGTGAAAATCGATATTTTCTATATATAACTATACACATCTCCTTTCTTTAGCTTTACTATTTGCATTCAACTATTCACAACAATTGTAAATAATTGATTAGCAAATCGTGTCGGACACATTGCCTCTAAAGGTAATTAAAGCTAAGAAACGTCATTACGAGATAAACAAATACCTAATGGGGCTTTCTAAATGCCAGTCAAGAATCTCGAGACATGAACTAATTCAAGTCAATTCTTATTGCATAAGAAACTATTATCTCTAAAGTCTTATATCCTAAAGGGATATCTATCTAGATTATCTATCATGACTTAGAAACTAAGTCACTAACCATCTTTATTTTTTAAGAAAATCGGAACAATAGTTCCCGATGGTTTAGACCAATCTAATAATATCCTAGTCTAGTAGTATCTAGAACCTATTCTAGAATAACTGCAACCAAGAGTCAAGTCAGATAACATATCAAAATATGTGTGCAGTAAATAAAAGTTTAATTCTATCTACTATAGAATAAGGAAACAAACAAGCGGCAATTTCCATAATAACATACACTGCCTAAGTTAAGGAATATTTTAAACTTAGCAGTGCCTCCCACTATTTTACGTAATACCGTAATCCCCAACGGAAAAACGAGAATTCAATAATTAAATCGAATTCCATAATGGGAAGTGGACCCCATGAATATATTTCGACTCACAGCAGAGGCACGGTCTCGCCTACGTATATTCACAGATAGACAACTCATTGTCAATCACTCACTAGTGACTCCGAGGTTCTGGTCTTGGTCGTTTCTCGTTGTCGCTGCTAAGGCAAGCCCACAAGGAGACGTACCAAGGTTAAACTTGTCAATGATAACCTTCCCTGATGCGGATTCCCATAGACACATAGTCATACTACCAATGGGATTCCGCGGGGTCTATCTAGAGCGAAGCTGTTTCCGTACTATCGGTAAACACAACCTTCTATCACACTTGCATAAGTATCCAATACTTAAATATATGAGAACTATGACGTTACGCTTCCATAACACGCACAAGTGCAATACTAGTCTATTCCGCATTATCGATGTTCAGTCTCGATAATACTACGACTATGGATATTTAATGATTAAACCTTTATGGATTGATATTGTCTCATATCTTATAATCCGGAACTAATCATAAGGACTTTTATCATTTATATATTTAAGTAATCAAATTACAAAATGAAAAAATGCAATTTCCATTGCTACATAATTAATTTGTACAAAAAATCACAATGTCTTTTACAAATAGTGACGCTATGGGTCATAATTGTCTAACAACTCTCAATTTGCTCCACCATGTGTGAAACGATTCCTTCGTGTCTTTGCCCTATTGTAGGAGCAACCACCATATCAGATGTGGTAGCATCGTTTCCAACATTACTTCTCGTTTTCAAAGGCATCCTGCTAGCGGGTCCCTCTTGGCATGCCAAAAAACACTGCTGGCTCTGAAAATTGGGTTGAGCGCAGACATGCTAGAGGAATAAATCCTCAACATGAAAAACTGACTTCTAACAAACGATTGTAAAACGGGTCTCCAAAGCCTGCAAGAGATAGGCATTTGGAATTTAGGAGGATGCTAATAATAGACTAAGAATTAAAAAGAAACGCTACTGGAACTTGTAATTTTATTAGAATTGAAAGATCTAAAATTACGGGAACTAAGAAATTGAGTGTTACTGAAATTAAAAGACAGAGAAATGCTTGAAAGAAAATTAACAAAGAACTGACTAATTAAGAGAGTAATTTAAGATAAATTATAGAGTATATCTAAAGGAAATTGACATGTTGAGTTTTTTTTTTTACTGGAGTGTTGGAGAGTTTTCTCTTGGCTATCTTTGGCTTTTATAGCTCCTGAAAATAATTGTCCTTGACTGCTCCTCAACTTCCTGCTAACTTCCTTCACGTTTGTCCACTTTTTGTCAACTTCCTCCATCAACTCTCAACTTCTTGGGACTTTCTGCTGTCTTTCTTAACTCATCCTCAAAGTTCCTACTTAATTTACGTTGGTGGAGGAAATTACGTGGAGGATAATTTCCTGATTAGATCGCTATTTTTCCTAGTTAGAAAATAGTAATTTCTACTTGATTCTGAGATGGGCTCCTGGAGGAACTGGGCCTTGGACTGTTATAATTGGGCTGGACTTGTTATTTTTGATGCACACAATCTCTCCTCCATGATCCTGCTCACGTCCTGAACTGAAGCTCAGCCTCTGACTTGAATGTCAGCTCCTCTGATCTGAAGCTCAACCTCTGACTTGAAGCTTGGTCTTGATACCGAAATGTAGTATGCTCCTGAAATATTTTGGGTGCAAACACCTATAATTTTTTTAGTTCCATAGATCCATAGATTGTGTTATATATATATATATATATTATATATATATATTCAAATTTTGTTATAATACATCCCTGATTTTATCTCATTTCTCAGTCGATTATGAAGATGTTCTTCCGCTGATTGATCCACTAAGATTGTCACATCATTTTGAGTTTTGACAATGTCAATGCAGATTGGAGCCGAGATCTTCAAGAGAGCATTAAGCTATCCCACAAAAATAATAGCCAAAAATGCAGGTGTTAATGGAAATGTTGTTGTACAGAAGGTATCAGTACATAAATGCATCATTCATGTTTATTTTAAGCTATTAATTGAACAATGAAAGTTATGTTGGTTCTCTTTCTCATTTTTTAGAGGTATTTGAATTGAATACAAGAAATGTTTTGTTGAGACCTGTTTACATTTTGCAGGTCTTGTCCAGCGATGATACCAGATATGGTTACAATGCTGCAAGAAACCGTTATGAAGATCTCATGGCAGCAGGAATCATGGATCCAACTAAGGTATCGAAATTTGATGTTTAAGTGCTCTAATGTTGGTGAAGTGCAGTGAGTGAATAATGGGGCATTCTTCAAATATTATGTTCCAGTGTGACAGAATGCATTTGTATAAATTCATTAAATTTAACCTTAATAATTCTTATTTCTCATTTGGTAGGTAGTTAGATGTTGTTTAGAGCATGCCACATCTGTAGCCAAGACTTTCCTGACATCTGATGCTGTTGTAGTCGACATCAAGGAACCACAGTCCATGCCGAGCTCAGCTGATTCTCTCTTTCCCAAACAAACGCCTCCCACATTTCAACAAACGAGAGAACCAATGCCAACCTCTCCCAAACAAAGGAGGCGCCCACAGTCAACTCTTTATTCTGCCTCAAGGTTACTACAACAACCTCTCAGATGACTTACAGCCTGAGCAAGTGTACCACAAACAACAAATTCACCTATTCATATTATCATTTTCATATGGTCATTATTTTATTGTGCAGGTATTATGATTGTTAAGGATTCATCTTAATTTATGAGTATAAGTTAAATTAGATTTTGGTTGAAATAGATTCATGAATTTTAACATAATATCAATGTCGGTTTCAACCACAAGTGGGCTCACGCTCGTCGGCCTGCATTTGAGGGGAGTATTGAGGAAAATATATAGAATATTTAAATTAATTTTTGGGTTGAATTAGACTCGGATTTTTCAAAAATAATGTATCTTTTTTAAACTAATTATAAGTTTTTTCCATTTTCCCATGTAAATCAAAACCTGCAAACTTCGTATAATTCGAACTTGCTACCATCTCTCCAAACATTTATGAGGCCCAGGCTCAGACCCAGGCCCAAAAAGAGAACGGTAGCGGCCATTTCAACTGATTCTGCAACTCTACCGTCGTCTCTGTCTTCATCTCCTCTTCGTTTTCACCGCCTTGATTCTCTCGACTCTACTATCTTCAGCCCAAAGTTTTTTTTTTCCTCCTCTTTAAGTTTAAACTTTAAACCCATCTCAAATTTTATTTATATTCTCTTCACCTTAAATATTTTAAAGAACATTTTCGGGGAGTACAAGAGAAACGATGCTATTTGTTGGATTAAGTTTGCAGTGGTTATTGGACTTGACAGTAGCGGGGATCTCTTTGGTTATTGGTTTAGGCCTCTTCACCTTCATTGCTTCCATTCTTTGCTCTGTTGCTTTCTTCCACAACGCCAAGGCCGTTTCTTGATCCATTTTTGGAGGTATCCTTGTAATCTCTCTCTCTCTCTTCAAATTCAGTTACATCAATTTGATATTGAATGATCATTTTGTTTTTTTCTTTATTAATTGCCTCCTTGGTCATCAAGAATGTCCATTATAGATTTTTTTTTTTTTTTTTTACATTAGTTTTATTCGAAAAATTTTCGTTTAGAGTTTGTTGTAATTGGCAGAAGTAAATTTGGGTTTGAGATCAGTAATATAAGTGGGAACAGTACGTGTGGACTGAAATTTTCTTTTAGAGTGATGGTTTTATTTTAGAGTGTTAATTGGGATCTAATTTCTGCAAAACCTTTTACTTGGAAAGAAAGCGGTCCGGGTCGGACCGGGCTACGCCGACAACTAATCCCAGCAAAACCGGACAATATTGTCACTGGGTTATAACTTGTACACCTTTATAAACATCTTATGAAAGAGCTCAATTACCCGCTTTGGGTATCACAGTGGATATGAGCCCGATCCATACTGCTTTGTTCCCTGAGAAAGCCTTCCCCTTGCAAAGTGAGAAATTCAATGTATGAATGCGTCGTCTCATCATGTAGGTTCTTACAATGTATCATGGGCACTGTTAGGCTAAGTTTCTTATGGAACAAAGGCGTGTAGGTCGGGCTCAGCTAACAGTAGTACCCAAAGCAGACAATTGAGCCCATTCACTAACCATTGAGAAACTGAGTGTGGAAATTGAGTGTTTACAGCATCGTAGAGGAAACCTCAACCATGTAATAGGTTTTAAACGACTGTCGCCCATTTGCCAACCATTGAGAAATTGAGTGTGGAAATTGAGTGTTTAAAGCATTGGAGAGGGAACCTCAACTGTGTAATGGGTTTTAAACGACTGTCACAAATTTGTTTCGATTCAATCAAGTTTTGGAAATAGAACTTGTGTCATTGCTTTTAATCTGCACTAGATAATAGGATTCAGTTCAGCTCTATTCTGTTATTTTGGGTTCTGGATTCATTTTCTTATGTATCTTGGATTCTTCATAAAGGAGAAAGAAACAGATTGAAAGTCTTTAGGATCATGCAATTCCAAGTTTAAGAGGATACTACTTTAGTCATATTTTATGTTTATTGATTGTTTTTATTTAACTAATCTGAGTTCCAATTAGGGATTATCACCACAAAGATGTTAATGCACAGCACAAGCAAAAAATAACTTCATTAATTTATTCACTGCAGAGTTTTGACAGTCTATAAACATCTCTTCCTATTCTCCCATTTGAAATATATAGAGTTAAGTTTTATGATCCCCTAACAACCTGTAGTCGTTTCTGACCCTTTACAGAATTCTTTATAACCATATCTGATACATATTCTCTGATCTGATGTTCACCTGCACAATGTATGACAATACAAACCTCAACATTCGATCAACAGTTTCAGGCATTGCTAGCAAGATCAGTTTTTTTTTTTTTTGCGGATTCAGTCGTAATGCTTGATGAAGCTGGTATGTATCAAAATTGAGAATGTAGAATTAACTCTTTTTGTATTTAATAATAGCAATACAAAAGCATTTGAAAAAATTTGATAACAGATGTTTCTTGTTTTCTAATTCTTGAATAAACCATGCTACAGTTTAATGAAACAATAATTTCAGGTAGAATCAAGGGCGCAGTTAAGAGGTTTTTTTTAGAGAGGATTTTGCAATTTTTAAGGATTTAATTTATAAATTCAGTATGGTATCTCTATTCATTGTTTAAAAAACACTGAGAAGTGCCGCCTCAAGGCGCCGCGTCGCGGCGTCGGCGCGTCGAGGCGGCCGCTTCTTGCGGTTTTTTCATTTATTTACAGAACTATCCTTATTTAAAAAATATTTATTAAGTTTTTATTTATTTATTTTCCCCCTCATCTTTTTCTTTGAAAAGATTTTCTCTCTCATCTACATCTACTCTATCAAGTTCATCAACTTTTATCTCATATCCATCTCACTTTTTTCAAATGATTCACAATTTGCGTCAAAACCCTGAATAGGATTGGCAATGGGCCGGTCTGGGCCCGGGCTTTGATAAGCTCAGCCCGAGCCCGGGAAGCAATATCCAAACTCGGTCCCTGAAAAAGCCCGGCCCTAGCTGTTACAGGGCCCGGCCGGCCCGGGTTCGGGCTTTATCTGGTCCCTTTTTTTTATACAAAAAATTAAAATGATCCAAATATATCATACATTCATACTGTATGCAAGACAATTCACAAATACATCAAAAGTTTCATCCGTAAACTAACAACTCAAATGCCACAAACAAATGCATCAAATTAATCCAACTCTTATGCCTCAAAGTCTTCTTCACCCATCAGTTCCTCTCCAGCAAGTATAAGTTGTTCAAGAATAATATCTAATGAGAAAAAATGTTAAAAAAATATAAGTCAAACAAAATAATTAATTAAGAAATAATTTTTATACCTCGCTCTAAAGCCCATAGTTAGTTTAAGGCACATTATTGTTTCCAATGTGTCAGGATGCAATTTGCTACGATGTGGACTCAAATGTCTCCCCCCGACCCCCGATACTAAAAGCAGAGTCTTATGCCATGGTCGTAATAGGAATGGCTAATATATCCTTAGCTATCTAAGCTAAAATATGATATTTTCTTTTGTTTGCCTTCCACCAATTCAAAATATCAAAGTCCAGAGTTCTAGCAACTAAAGGCTTCTCTATATACCTCTCAAGATCGGATTTTGATCTTGTCATATGATTATTTTGAGTTGCAAAAAACAATTGGAAATTCAGGAAAGTTTAAGAGAAAATTCTAAGTTTTACATACAGTGGTCCCCTTATCCCTCAGTCAGAGAGTAGTCACTTGTCGAGTGGATAGACTATGACTCTTAGTCTGTTAGGTCTACCTGTAGAATTATTTGAGATGCACAATGTTCCAACTGTTTTGGATGGGCTTTCTGGACGTTGTCCTCAACTTGTATGCTCCTTGCCCAACGACCTTTGTAATGACGTATGGGCCTTCTCATGTGGGTCCGAGCTTCCCGTCTCCAATCTCTTTGATGTTTTGAAAGACCTTGTGTAGGACCCATTCTTCTTCTTTGAAAGTTCGACACCTGACATTCTTGTTAAAGTATTTGGACATCCTTTGCTAATGGGCGGCAAGTCGTATCAGAGTGTGTTCCCTTAACTCGTCGATGTTTTCAAGGCTATGGTTCATGAGCTGTCTGTTGGATTCTTCTTTGAGCCACTGGTAGCGTGGGGATGGGACGCTTCCTTCGGTCGGAATGACTGTTTCGGCTCCAAAAGCTAGTGAGAATGGCGTTTCGCTAGTCGACGAGCGAATTGTTGTTCGGTAAGACCATAACACCTCTGGGATAATGGTTCAACATAATATGGTTCAACATAGTCAACATAGTCCACAAGCGAACTCGTTTAATAATATGGTTCAACATAGTCAACATAATATGGTTTAACATAGTCGACTAGTGAACTAGTTTAATAAACCATAAAATTCTACATAAACTACACATAATATGGTTCAACATAGTCAAAAATCATTAATTTGCAATGAATGATGAATTTATGGTGAATTTCAGGATGTGGCTGCCCTGCTGAAATATCTGACACTATTTTCTCTGAACAGTATGCACAAATTCGGTTATAAGGAAATTGAGATCCATAAAAGCCACGTAAACTAGACACAAAGAAGGCCATGCGGTAAAACTTTGAACTCTTGATCTATTTCCACTAAGACACAGTTAATTTTCAAAGTTAAGGAATGAGCAATGAACTTTTAGTAGTATGGCACAATTTGAAATTACGACATTTTAATAACGTAACTTTGAATCGGGCTCCGTAAAATTCATAGGCAACCTAGATATGTTAATTTTCCAGTAAGGTTTAATACTCATGCATATCATGCTCTAATCATTATGCGAGAATTATTTTGTAATGTTGATTCTAATGAAATTATAGATCGACGTCAGGAGTCGCAACCACCATCAACTCCGTGAAATATTTCTAGTCGATTTCCAAATCTGTGATTGGAATACTTATTTTCATAAATTTATTTGACTAAATTATCATTTTATCTTTGATTGAATGTTAATAGTTTATATGATTATGTTTTACGTTTAAAATGAATGATGGTTTTATATGAGATGTTTAGTTAGAATTTTAAAACTCAAATTGGAGATTGATTAATTGCAAGCATGGAGTGTTTTTTTTACTATTTACTTGAAGATTTACACTGTTTGGTATAAACTGATTTTACAAAGTAAATGGATTTAATTGAAGTTTTCTTGATTTGACGATTACGATTTCAAGAAATCAGTTGTGGTTTTGATCTTATTTTCATACCGTCCCCGGATTCACTATCAGGATACCATGTGCACATATTACAATTACGAGATCAGGGGGTGGCGATACGTAACGTCCCTAAATCCTTCCACGCCTCAGATATCACATTCCTTAGTGCAGTTTCAGTGTCTTTAGGAGATGGCGATAGGTAATGCTCTAAGGCAATAACTATTTATCAGAAAGGTGTGTGGGAGAACAACGATACATAACGTACCTATACATCAGTTTTCCTACAGATATGATTTCGGATTAATAAATGGTTTTACGAACTGTTAGCTTTATAATGAGATTATTATTTGAGTTGCAGACTTTCATAAGTACTTAATTTATTCAACATTTATTTATAGCATTTCCTAATTATTGTTTTATTTATTTTATAGCTCCCCTTCATTAAGACTTACCCATCCCCCTCACACTCCACGGATTTTGCATGATATTCCACCTGGTGAGCCATTGCAAACCTTTGGAAACACGAGTCACTAGGATTAGTCCATCATACTTAGTTTTATACTCTGCATAAAATGTAGTTGGTAGTTTTGTCGAGTTGTTGGGTTATGTATGTATTCCAAACATTATGCAATTATTTCAACATATATATGTAATATTTTTCGAGCTTGATGCCCCTGTCTATTATGGGCATGAGTTTGAGTTTGGTTATTATTTGATCAAGATGTCTTAGTTTGAGATTATTATAGCATTAGTCTGTGCTTTAGGGTGATGGTTGGATCTGTCATCTATCAGTAATATCTACAAACTGGGAATATTACATAACTAAATTGTTACTGTAAAATTTTTAATGTTTTAATATTTTATTATTATTATTAGTATTCAATAAAATAAAATAAAATAAAAAAAGGTGGGTAATCCAAAAGGCTTTTTTAAAGCCAACCAATTTCATTATCTCTAGAAATTAATAAATACATTCCATTCAGTCAAAATTACCCTCCTCCTCCAATTGAAACTTGAAAAACAAAAATTTATTTCATCAAAAAGCGTAACAAGCTGTCGCCATGGATCCTTGGAGCTTGCTGCAATTCCATGGCAGCTGCCATGAAATTGTAAGCAATTTTTTTTTTTTTTGGGTTTTTGCAACCCCATCGCAAATATCGCAAAAACATATCATAAATATTAAAAGATCCCATTGTTAGGTTTTTTAAATTTTATATATGTTTTTTCCAAGTTTGAGAGATGGAAAAAATGATATTTTTGTCAGGTGAATTTTCCATTTATTTATTTAGGTGTCCACTTTTCATTATTTAAACCAAAAAAAAACCTCTTAGATTGCAAAAAAAAATATAATTTCCCTAAAAAAAAAATTAAAAAATTACAAACACATCCATTATTAATATCAATATAGTAGTAGTTACAGGTATAATTGTTAAAAAAATTAATTTCACATAATGATGAAGTACTAAAAAAAAAAACACATGGTAAGTGGTAAAGGGTAAAGTGGTATTATTTAAGCAGGGCAAAAGTGGGAATCTCTGTTCTGTGAGATTCTTTTTTTGAGAGGTCCCCTCCCCATTTAAAGAGGAGAAGGGAAATGAAATGAATTTGTGGTGGTTGGTTATTAACTGCAATGAGATGATATATTATTGGGGGTAAATTAAATAGGGTTAAATCGTGTGGTTAAGAATTTATCAGAGCTACTATAGTATCTACTTAAAAGTTAAAAACTGATTGCACTCCAAAAAAAAAAAACAGGCTCATCATAAAACAAATAAAGAAAATTAATCAAATAGTTAATGTGAATGAAATAAGTATATATGTGTGTGTAGACCCGGCCGGCGGTTCGGTTTCGGTTCGGAACCGAACCGAACCGGCCGGTTTCCGGTTCCACACTTAAGTGGAACCGGAAACTCGAACTGAACCGG
>SKCR01011900.1:0-48160 GCA_019454045.1 Zanthoxylum bungeanum | reverse complement strand
TAAATAACATATAAAACAGCGCGGCAAAACATCGTGGTAAAGGTAGCCTTTAGGCATTCTCCCTCGAATAGAGGACCTTTAATCCACCCTAGTCAGCCTATGCGCCTCTGAATGTGATGCATGCATGAATAAAGTGATGATATGCAAATAAGAGGTAAATGACATATAAAGTGGTAAAGGTAGACCGTAGGCTTTTTTTTCTCCAAACGGAGGACCTTTAATCCGACTTACTAAGCCCATGCGTAAATAACACAATGCATATAAGAAGTAAAGGCAATGGTATTGGACTTCATGTATCTGATTGAACATATCTCACATCCAATCGAATACACATCATCCGGCGCGGCGAAGCATCGTGGTAAAGGCTTTTGACCCCTTGACTTAGAGGACCTTTGACCGGCGTAAACACACACGTATAACGCAAGCGTACGTATCGTTCAAGTAGTATAAAAAGTATCGATCCCACGAGGACTTAAAATCTTATCTATTAATTTTTATAAGGTCAAATGATTACTAGTATCTAACAGGTTGTTTGATTGATTTGAAAAGGTGATGATTCTAAATTTAAAAATAGACAAGTAAATGAAATTGTTTGAATGTAGATTTTAAGAAAATTCAATATTAAAAACTATCTATGGTTGTGATTTATTCCAATATTATTTAAAGATGAAGTGGTTATCTTATAGTTGGGTAATATATTGATTTATTAACCTGGAACACTAATTTATGTAAAAGCCTCTTCCGATAGTCAATTACAAATACCTAGTATAATCCAATTGAACCATATGTCTATGTCAACCAAGTTACCTAGATTCATTAAGATTAAGTTCCAATTATGGCTACCCCCGCCCAACAGGTATATTTCTATCATATAAGGAAATCTATTAAAAGTTTATCTATCCTCAAGGAAGATCGTGGTTATTGAGTCTAAGGTCTTAAACCTAAAATCCCTATGTCTAGTTCATTTTAAGTTTACCTTATCAATTTTTATTAGTGGCCGTAAATAAAAAGCATTAAGATTAAGACTCAATAAATAAATCTTTATATTACCCAAATTATATTTTAACCTTTATAGACCGGTGATATTGGATTTCATCACAACCCTAGATTACTAACTTAGTTATGACACATAGCTAGGACTAGTAAAAACTTAAAAGTAAAAGCCATAAAATAAAAGTGCTTAAAAGTAATTGCGGTAAAGTAAAAGCTTAAAAGTAAAATAAAATAAAAATGCTAAGGTAAAAGGAATTATTTCTACTACTACTAATTTAGATAATCTCCCATAAAATAATATATAAACTTGTGATTATTACCAACCGACCAATCTGGCGGTATCCTGATTAAGTCAAATTAAGTCCAACCAGCCATAAAGGCGGAACCAAAATTAAATTTACCAACCGACCAATCTGGCGGTATCCTTTCTTAATCAGGTTTAACCAAGTTAAATTGATTTACCAACCGACCAATATAGCGGTATTCCTTTTTAAGTCAAATTTTAAATAGTAAATATATTATTTTTAAGGGAGATTAATCTAAATAGCAATAGTAAAATAATTACTTTTCACCCTAGCATAGGGAAGTTACCTCCTCATAGTGAATAGTAAAAACTGTAAAATAAAGAAAGTAAATTATTATTATTACAGAACATAATTAAAAATTACAAAACTAAATTAAAAAAAACTTAGAGAGAGAAGCACTCCCTAATTACATCAAAGAAGTGAGAGAGAAAGGTACACTGAAATCTGAAATTTCGAGCTCTATTTATAGGCGCGGATAAGCTTCCAGCGTCGCGACTCTGGAACAGTTCAGCGTCGCGACGCTGGAACAGTGAAACATGGCCCATTCTCTGCTTGACACGTGGCGATTCGGATAAGAGGATAAGGCGACACGTGGCGAGGCGGCTAAGACTCAATTATTATGCTGACGTCATTGATGACGTGGCGCTGACGTGGCAAGGCGGCTGAGATCAATTGTCGGCACCATAAGATTACGACACGTGTCGCTCTGTGATTGGCTTATGATGACGTGGCATGTTGACTCGGTTGACCTGCTGACGTGGATGATGATGTGTCAAGACATGTGGCATAGTTGACTCGTGACCGATGATGTGGCGCTGACATAGGATGACACGTGGCACACGTGGCAATTGAGAGTGTCGCACCGTAGGATGATGACACGTGGCACGGCGCACGTTAGCAGATCGGCTGATGGGTGACACGTGGCACGGCACATTTAGCAAAGTCAAACTTCTCAAATTCTGACTCGTTGACCCGGCGCACGTTAGCACTTTCGGCGCATTCTGGGCGTTGCGCCGCTGAGGTACGGGTGTCGCGACTCCGGAAATTACCAAAATGCACTTTTTTGCTGATTTTCATAGTTTTGCTCCAAATCACCTCCAGAATGTCCTGAAACTTTATTTATCTACAAAATAACACAAAACACATCAAAATATTCACAAGACTCAAGAAACTATACAAAATATTATGATAAATGAGTGGGAAATAGTGATAGATTTACCACTCATCACACCCCCAAACCTAACATTTTGCTAGTCCTCGAGCAAAACATAGAATAAAATAACATAAACATCTTTAAAATAAAATTTAACTAAGCCACTTTTGTAGGGATCACGGTTGCATTTAGCATATGCAACCAGCCTTTAAACCCCTAGGTGTCCCTAGTGGACGAGTTGTAGTCTCGTGAGGGTTTTCAGCAATGATACCCACAATATTTTACAAAAGTAAAAAGGTAGTAAAACTAATGCACACAAAAGCAAAAAGACAAGCGAAAAGAGAATAAAGAAGTTAGTGATTAATCTGGTGAAACTTCTACTCCAAGTTACTAATTGTTTTGTTTCTTTCTAAATTACTAAATAAGTAAATTCTCCGATTATTTTTACCATTCTCCATATACACAGCCAACAAAATATTAAACAACTCATTTTTGCCCACAACAGTCATAAGTGCAGTTGATAAGAGAGTAATATTTTTGTCCTAAAGTTTTATTAGAATTCACACCTTTTTGCAGCAATGGAATAATTTTTCTCATTTTTCTGATTTTTTCTTTGATTTTTTTCTCTATTTTTTTTATTTATATACAATATCGTCCATCTATGTAACGAGTGTTGGGTGGTGGCTCCCAAACCAGTTGGCTTTAGGGCACCAGGTGTTAAAGCACCCCTACGGACTTAATTACTCAGACTTCAGATATATATATTTTTGCAGCATCTTTGATCCATGTAGCGAGCTTTGGGCCAGTGACTCCCAAACCAGTTGATTTTAGGGCACTAGGTGTTAAAACACCCTTACAGACTTAATAACTCGAATCTCGGACCTTTTTTTTTACTCCATCACTTTTTTGAGATGCTTCCTCCAATTAACTAGAGCACTGAATATTACAAACTTTCCAATTTTAGCTCATGTCCGTATGTTACTATGCATATTGATAATACCTGCCAACAGAGCATATGAAGATTCATTTTAGTCAGTTTTATGGAGAATTCACAAATAAAATAATTTAAAAGGAAATAAACAAAAATTAACTTGTTTTTAGATAGGTTTGAGATACGTCTCAGGAGTGGAAACTCCTTACTCAGCTATCTCTTACCAATTTCACATTTTTAGTCAAAATAAAACACACAATGCAAAATATTTTTGTAATTTTTGAAAAAATTTCAATTTTTTTTTTTATTTTTCGAAAAAATTTGAACTAAAAATAAAAACAACATACACTAAAAACAAGATATTAATCAACTAATTCCCTCCCCCAAACCTAAATGAGACATTGTCCCCAATGTCTTAAACAGTAGAAGAAGAGTTTAGACGATAATACCTGGCCAACTGAAATTCTACAGGAATTTAAAGGTTAAGATCCAGATTAACCCGACGTCTCTTACCACGATCGTCCCCAGACCAATTTATCTTTGAAATGATAGGGTCAACTTATGGTTCATATGCTATGAGTTGGTCAATTAGATCCGGAGCGGTTCTGGCGTAAAGAGAAGTTCTTTTAAAGGTTTTGATATGAACCATTCCTCCGTGCATCATCAAGAAACACACAAAGAAAATCATAAAATCCATCAACATTGTACAACCCAATTGGTTTCTGGTGTATGTTCAGGTTCGCCCAAGATAGTACAATAAAAATTTCTTCCAATGTACCCAAGCCACCTGGAAAAGCAATAAAAGCATCAGCACGGTTAATCATTTCTACCAGTCGTTCAGACATACCTGGCACGATCAGTTCCTCTCCGTTTGATGATTCAATAAGATTTGCCTCTGCCAAGGGTTTTGGGATGATTCCCAAAACTGACTGTCTCCTTCTTGTACGGCCTTTGAAACGATCCCCATTAATCCAAGATTGCCTCCGCCATATATTAAGTGCATATTCCTTGCAGCTAATACTCGACTACCCAACTCCTGTGCTGCTTCTATGTATTGTGGTTTAGTACCACACTACTACCGCAAAACACACAAATGTTTTCAACTCGTCTTCTTGAAGTGGCTTCCATTTTTATGTTTTTCTTTCTTAACTCTGGATGACTTCAAATGTGCAATGATGAGTTGAATTTATAATACCTGAAGGGGTGAGTAAAAATAGCACAAGTATCTTCCAAGGACGATTAGTAGAACAATAGTAAAATAGATCGTGATAGTCAAAAAAGTCTGGATCCTGTCGGAGAAAATAAAAGAAAACAACAAAACAAATCACAATTATTAGGAAAAGACAAAGAGATATAATAAATACAAAAATTTACATCTTGATTAACGTCTATGCGTCAGGGACAAGCTTCCGATCCAATTTTCTTATAAATTGGCAAACAGGGTCTTTTTGAGTCAGATTCCCAAGACTTAACTGTTGTCTTTCTTTTTGATATTGTGTATGTAATCCTCGAAAGTCTATGTGAACATATCCATTGTGATGCGTCTCAAGAGTCGAAGATATATCATTTAAAGACTCCTTACTCAAGCCATCCCTAATGAATTTAATTTTGTCTTCGCGATTAACGACACACCATTCCTAAAGAACGACAACGAGTATTGCAATTCCAACGTGCACATTTGTAACAAACACCCATTTGTTTAGCTCTTCGTTTCTTTGCATAGGTGCTTCTTCCAAACCAGGCAGATGTGAAATAAAAGATCAGAAGACTCACCTGCCAATCAGACTCGTGCTTCAATTACCCAACGATGTCATTGGGACACCATGGATTGTCAGTAGTCTCATCCGTTCCAAGCGAGCTTTGTAGACTTTCATCAGAGATTTTTGAGGGAGAGAAGGAAATTGCTTGTGAAGATTTGCGAGAGCTTCTTCCATCTTGAAATGACTTAATCTGCAAAAACTAAACACACAAAATTAAATCACACCAAATCACAATATATACAAAAATTGCATGGGTTGCCTCCCTGTGAGCGCTAAGTTTAATCGTCGTCAGCTAGACGTGACTTTTCGAACGTTTATGCTGGATCTGAAAGTGTGACACTTTTTTTGTCGCTCAAATGATTCTCATGATTCCCAGTAGTGCTTGACACGCTGACTGTTAACTTTGAATGTGTTGTTGGTATTGGGATCTAGTAACTCAATAGCTCCATATGGTAAAACTTGAGTGATCACAAATGGTCCAGACCACCTAGATTTTAACTTTCCAGGGAAAAGTTTGAACCTCGAGTTGTACAACAACACCTGCTGCCTTGGTTCCAACTGTATGTGCACTATTTTTCGGTCATGCCATTTTTTGGTATTTTCCTTGTACAATTTGGCATTCTCATAAGCCTGTAGGCGAAATTCCTCTAATTCATTGAGTTGGTGAAATCTTTTCTCTTCTGCAGCTTGTGAATCAAGATTCAACTTCTTCAGTGCCCAGTACGCCTTGTGTTCAAGCTCAACTGGCAGATGGCACGCTTTCCCAAACACCAATTGATATGGGGACATACCAATGGGTGTTTTTAAGCTGTTCGGTAGGCCCATAATGCATCATCTAGTTTTGTAGACCAGTCCTCCTTGTTGATCCAACGGTTCTTTCTAGGATTCTCTTGATCTCCCTGTTTGAAACCTCAACCTGTCCATTTGACTGTGGATGGTAAGCTGTGGCAATCTTGTGAGTAACTCTCCATATTTGGATAGGAGTACATCAAAGTATCTGTTGCAGAAATGTGAGCCACCATCGCTGATAATTGCCCGAGTGTTCCGATCGAGTGAAAATGTTCTTTTTCAGGAATTTGATCACCACTTTTGAATCATTGGATGGCAGTGCAATTGCTTCAACCCATTTGGAGACGTAGTCTACAACAACCAGAATGTACAGGTTTCCAAATGATGAAACAAATGGTCCCATGAAATCAATACCCCACACATCGAATATCTCCACTTCCAGAATGTTTTGCAACGGTCATTCATTTCTTCTTGAAATATTCCCTGTTCTCTGGCACCTGTCACATTGAAAAGCAAAAAGATAAGCATCTTTAAAAAGTGTGGGCCAGAACAAACCTGATTGAAGAACTTTTGCTGCAGTTTTGTTTCCGCTGAAGTGTCTGCCGTATGGTGATGAATGACAGTGTTGCAGAACACTGTTGACCTCCTCATGTGGAACACAACGTCTCAATAATTGATCAGCACAGTGTTTAAACAGGTACGGTTCATCCCAGATATAGTGTTTGACTTCTTTGAAGAATTTCTTCTGTTGCTGAGTTGTCCATTCCAACGGCCATTTTCCTGACACAATGTAATTGACATAGTCAGCATACCAAGGGACTTCCTGTTGTTTCATGGAAAACAGTTGTTCATCTGGAAAAGTTTCTTTGATTATCAGTTCTTTGTCAGCTGTTTCTCCATTCTCGAGCCTCGATAAGTGATCTGCCACCTGGTTTTCTGTTCCTTTCTTGTCTCGAATCTCCACGTCAAATTCTTGCAGAATAAGTATCCAACGGATCAATCTGGGTTTGGCATCTTTCTTTGTGATCAGATATTTGATTGCTGAATGATCTGTGTAGACCACCATTTTGGGACCCAACAGATAGGAGCGGAATTTGTCAAAAGCGTACACAACTGCTAGCAACTCTTTTTCAGTGGTTGTGTAGTTGAGTTGAGCTTCATTCAGAGTTCTGCTGGAGTAGTAAATGGTGTGGAAAATCTTTGCTTTGCGTTGTCCCAAAACTGCACCTACAGTAAAATCACTAGCATCACATATTACCTCGAATGGAAGGGTCCAATCTGGTGCTACAATGATGGGGGCAGAAACCAGCTTCTGTTTTAAGATCTCAAAAGCTTCCTGACATTCTTTGGTGAAGTTGAAAGGCACATCCTTTTCCAGAAGATTGCAAAGAGGTTTGGCAATCTTGGAAAAGTCTTTGATAAATCTCCTGTAAAAACCTGCATGTCCAAGAAAACTCCGAATTCATTTGACAGATGTTGGTGGAGGTATTTTCTCAATTGTCTCGATCTTTGCTTTGTCTACCTCGATTCCCTTTTGTGAGATCTAGTGTCCAAGAACAATGCCTTCTTGCACCATGAAGTGGCATTTCTCCCAGTTGAGTACCAGGTTTGTATCTTCGCACCTTTGTAATACTTGTTCCAAATTTTGCAAGAAATGGTCAAAAGAATCTCCAAACATAGAAAAATCATCCATAAATACCTCCATACTCTGCTCCAGCATGTCTGAGAAAATGGCCATCATGCAACGCTGAAAAGTGGCGGGGGCATTACATAATCCAAATGGCATCCTGCGGAAAGCAAAAGTACCATAGGGACATGTAAAAGTAGTTTTCTCCCGATCTTCTGGGGCAATGGCAATCTGATTGTACCCTGAATATCCGTCAAGAAAGCAATAGAACTCATGTCTCTCCAGTCTGTCTAACATCTGGTCAATGAATAGTAGCGGAATATGGTCCTTTCTCGTGGCTTTTTTCAGCTTCCTGTAATCCATGCATACTCTCCATCCAGTCACTGTTCTTGTTGGAATCACTCGTTCTTTTCATTTGTGACAACAGTAATTCCTCATTTCTTTGGTAACACACTGCATAGGACTTACCTAAGTGCTGTCTGAGATGGGGTAAATGATGCCAGCATCCAACCATTTGATGATTTCTTTCTTCACGACTTCCTTCATGATTGGATTGAGTCTCCGTTGATGCTCCACTGTGGGTTTGTACTCATCGTTCATCAAGATTTTGTGCATGCAAAATGATGGACTAATGCCTCGAATGTCTGCTATAGTCCAGCCAATGGCTCTCTTTTGTGTTCTCGTAACACTCTCAGTAGCTTTTCTTCCTGCTCCAATGTTAGTGAAGAATAAATAATAATAGGTAATTCAGAAGAGTTTCCAAGAAATGCGTACCTGAGATGGCTCGGAAGTAACTTTAGTTCCAATTGCGGTGGTTCTTCAATCGAAGGCTTGATTCGATCTTTCTTTGGTAGTTCCAAGCTTTCAACTGGTGGTGTTGCTTTGAATCGGAATGGTTTGTCAAGGTAGTTGATACATTCCAAGATTTTAGCATTTAGCTCGCTGTCAGTCAAGTTGGTGATGCAAGCTTCAAGTGTATCTGTGGGATTTGATTCCGTATTTTGAACAATATTATCAATAACATCAACTCTGAAGCATTCTTCTTATTCCTTTTCATCGCTCGGGAATTTCATGGCTTTGAAAACATTAAAGGTCACTTTTTGGTCCTGCACTTTCATGGTCAGTTCTCCTTTTTGTACATCAATCACAGTTTTACCTGTAGCCAAGAATGGTCTTCCAAGAATGATAGGTACTTCTTTGTCTTCTTCCATGTCAAGGATGATGAAGTCTGCTGGAAGGATGAGTTTGTCAACTTTGACCAGCATATTTTCCACGACTCCTCTCGGAAATGTGAGTGTTCGATCAACAAGTTGCAAAGATACTGAAGTAGGCATTGCTTCTCCAATTTGCAGTTTCCTGTAAATAGAAAAAGGCATTAAATTAACACTGGCACCTAAATCACATAAAGCCTTACCGATATAATGTTCTCCAATGGTGCATGGAACTGTGAAACTGCCAGGATCTTTCAACTTTGGGGGAAGTTTCCTCTGAATGATGGCGCTGCATTCTTCCGTCAAAGCTACTGTCTCGTAGTCTCCCAATCTCCGTTTTCATGAAAGAATGTCTTTCATGAATTTGACATAACTGGGCATTTGTTCCAAGGCTTCTGCAAATGGTATGTTAATGTGCAGCTTTTTGAAAATCTCCAAGAAACAAGCAAACTGTTTGTCCAATTTGTTTTTCTGAAGACGCTGAGGAAAAGGTGGTGGTGGAGTGATTTGTTCTGGTTCTTTTTCCTTTGCTTCTTTTTCCTTTGCTTCTTTTTCTTCCATCTATTTCTCGACTTCTTTTGGAACTTCTTCTTGGGACATCTTGATTCCAACATCTTTGTTGATCTCAGTACCACTCTTTAAGGTAATGGCTTGACATTGCTCTTTCCCTCGGTTCCTTGGATTTGGTTCTGTGTTGCTGGGAAGATTACCTGGCGGTCTGTAGCTCTGAGCATTGGCCAGTTGTCCGATTTGATTCTCCAGTGCTTTGATGGAAGCTGATTGGCTCTGAATCATAACTTCATATCTTTTTAATTGAGCTAGCATCTCTGCCATTACTGGTTCATTTGTCTGCTCCTGGCCTTTGTTCTGTTGTTGGAATCCATGTGGTGGATAGTTCTTTTGCCCTGAATTGTTGCTCCATGAAAAATTAGGATGATTCCTCCACCCTGGGTTGAAGGTGTTGGAATATGGATTGTTCCCCTGTCTGGTGAAATTGTTGACATAATTCACCGTCTCTTCAAGTTGGTATGACTCTGGTGCTCCTCCATATGGTGAATTTGTGGATCCAGTGGTAAGAGTCTCCATGAATTTGCATATCTGATCCAGTTTGGTGTTGACTGCTGTATTAGCTCCAACTTCATAAATTCCTGCAATTCTTTGAATAATGCTCTTTTTTGTTGGCCATAAGGAATTGTTGTTGGCCATTTCTTCGATTAGGTCTCAGGCTTGATCTTCTCCTTTTGACATCAAAGCTCCTCCAGCAGTAGCATCGATTGTGGTTCTCATCAGTCCAGAAAGTCCATTATAGAAAGTTTGGACTTGAAGCCATTTTGGAATCTCATGGTGAGGATATTTCCGGAGCAAATCTTTGTACCTTTCCCAAGCTTCGTAAAGAGATTCTGAATCTTGTTGTACAAAAGATGTGATGTCATCCTCAGTTTTGCTGTTCTGGCTGGTGGAAAGTACTTTCTTAATCAGGTTTAACCAAGTTAAATTGATTTACCAACCGACCAATATAGCGGTATTCCTTTTTAAGTCAAATTTTAAATAGTAAATATATTATTTTTAAGGGAGATTAATCTAAATAGCAATAGTAAAAGAATTACCTTTCACCCTAGCATAGGGAAGTTACCTCCTCATAGTGAATAGTAAAAACTGTAAAATAAAGAAAGTAAATTATTATTATTACAGAACGTAATTAAAATTACAAAACTAAATTAAAAGAAACTTAGAGAGAGAAGCACTCCCTAATTACATCAAAGAAGTGAGAGAGAAAGGTACACTGAAATCTGAAATTTCGAGCTCTATTTATAGGCGCGGATAATCTTCCAGCGTCGCGACTCTGGAACAGTTCAGCGTCGCGACGCTGGAACAGTGAAACGTGGCCCATTCTCTGCTTGACACGTGGCGATTCGGATAAGAGGATAAGGCGACACGTGGCGAGGCGGCTAAGACTCATTATTATGCTGACGTCATTGATGACGTGGCGCTGACGTGGCAAGGCGGCTGAGATCAATTGTCGGCACCATAAGATTGCGACACCGTGTCGCTCTGTGATTGGCTTATGATGATGTGGCGCGTTGACTCGGTTGACCTACTGACGTGGATGATGATGTGTCAAGACATGTGGCATAGTTGACTCATTGACCGATGATGTGGCGCTAACATAGGATGACACATGGCACACGTGGCAATTGAGAGTGTTGGCACCGTAGGATGATGACACGTGGCACGGTGCACGTTAGTAGATCGGCTGTGATGGTGACACGTGGCACGGCGCATGTTAGCAAAGTCAAACTTCTCAAATTCTGACCCGTTTAACCGACACACATTAGCACTTTCGGCGCATTCTGGGCGTTGCGCCGCTGAAGGTACTGGCGTCGCGACGTCGGAAATTACCAAAATGCCCTTTTTTGCTGATTTTCACAGTTTTGCTCCAAATCACCTCCAGAATATCCTGAAACTTTATTTATCTACAAAATAACAAAAAACACATCAAAATATTCACAAGACTCAAAAAACTATACAAAATATTATGATAAATGAGTGGGAAATAGTGATAGATTTACCACTCATCAACCTTTAATCCTACTTACTAAGCCCATGCGCAATCAACATAATGCATAAAAGGATTTTAAACCTCTCTTGACTTAGAGGACCTTTAATTCTACTTACTAAGCCCATGCACTTTATCACATAATCATACAACAAGAAGATGCAGAAATTAAATAACTGAATAAGAAATAGATCAAAACAATATAAAACAAAATATGCACGGTTACACAAGTGGTACGTGGAGTTGTATCCCAAGTACAGACCGTACTATCGTCTATTCGGAATCGGCTACGGAATTTACGTATGGGTTTCCATCCTATATACCACGAGAGGCGACGCATTTTTCGTTTTAATCAATGGCCACAACACACATCATATTCACAATAATCATGCCAATACAATCCAAATAAATAATAAAAATCGAATGGAAATATATGTGAAATGTACCATCAGGTCTAACCTTTTATGTGGGCTTTCGAACTCGCGTTTCACGGCTATCTGAAGGGCTATCACTCCGTAACTTTTCTGGTTAGCTAGATCAACGTCTTAACTTGCTGTTTTACTATTTTGGTCGTTGTTTTCACTCCATTTTGCTGCTATTTTCTCTGTATTTTCAGGCCATTGTTTCAGGTGCTTTAGGTTAATGTTTGGGTGTTTTTAAGGGCTTTAAGTGCAATTTTTTTGTGATTGTTTTAAAGATTAAAAGTACACCTTTTTTTGTACTGGTTTAGGTTATTAAGGGGGCTGTTTTTAAGGTATTTGGGCTGTTATTTCAATGTTTTAAGCGTGCAGTACATGGGCTATTTCAGGTCAGTTTTTTTGGGCCAGTAATGGCATCAATTTCAAGGGAAATGGGGGGCTAATGGCGTGAACCAGGGGCTGCAGTAAGGGGGTTGTTTGGGGGTGTTAGGGGCTTCTGTATGGGGCTGTATTGGCGTGTTAAGGGCTGCTGTATGGGGCTGTGTTTTGGTCATGGCAAGGGGTTGTTTTGGGTGATGATTCTCGGCTATGGAGGGAGGAGTATGAGAGAAAATTTTATTGTTTCTTCTTGGTGTTATTGTCGTGAAACCTAGGGTCTTTTTCCTTGTATGTGCGTGAATGGGAGAGGAAGATTAGGGTGTTTTGGTTTGTGGTTTCTTTTATAGGCAAGGGTTAGGGCTTCCATGTGCTTGAATAGGAAGGAGACCAATTAGTGTTTAGCAAGGAAAGTAATGGATTTGATGGAGACAAGATTGGTTTAGATTAGGAAGTCAATGTTTTTAATTAGTTATGATTGATTTTAATTAGGCATGATATTTCTTTAATTTGGCATATGATTTTTAAATTTTGGTAGGTGATTATTTAGATTTTATTTGTTTTATTTAATTTGGTAAATGGCTTAATTAATATTTTATTTAATTTAATTAATTTTTATTTAGTTTGGTATATCACTTAATTAATATTTTATTTAATTTGGATGTATTTTAGGTGGGCTTGGGCGTGTGGGCTTTGTGTGTTTGGCAAGGGTTTGGGGCCAAGGTTAGGTGGTTTGTGAGGGTTTTGGGCCGAGAATAATATTTAAACGAAAATCTAACAAGTCAAACCGAAGCTAATCCAGCGAATTTAATCTGATCATGAGTCAATTCTTGACTCTTCCCTTCCGACGTCTATTTCCCGCGGCTTCCGCAACTTAAAAGGTAATTGTCTCCAAATGAAACTCTTCATCGGGTTTCACATGCAAAAATGCAATGCCTACAATTATATCTCTTTGTCTTTTCCTAATAATTGTGATTTGTTTTGTTAAATTTTTTTTATTTTCTCCGACAGGATCCAGATCTTTTTTACTATTACGATTTATTTTATTGTTTAGCTAATAATTGTCATTTGGCAGGTACTATTACTATTATTACTCACCTCTTTTCAGATTCTATAAATTCAACTCATCATTGCACTCTTGAAGACATCCAGATTTGAGATAGAAATACAAAAAAAAATTGAAGTCACTTCAAGGAGACGAATTGAAAACATCTGTATGTTTTGCGGTACTATTGTTGGTACTAAGCCACAATACATAGAGGCATCACAAGAATTGAGACAAGTCATAACTGAGAAGAATATGCATTTGATATACGGCGAAGGCAATCTTGGACTAATGGGGATCGTTTCAAAAGCTGCACATGAAGTAGGTAGTCAAGTTCTATGAATCATCCCAAAACCCTTGGCGGAGGTGAATCTGATAGGTCCATCAAACAGAGAGGAACTGATCGTACCGGGAATGTCAGAGCGACTGGTGGAAATGATTAACCGTGCAGACACTTTTATTGCTTCGCTGGGAAGCTTGGGCATAGTGGAGGAAATTTTTATAGTACTATCTTGGGCGAACTTAAACATACACCAGAAACCGATTGGGCTATTCAATGTTGAAGGATTTTATGATTTTCTTTGTGTGTTTCTTGATGATGGCCGAAGAAATGGATTCCAAAACCTATGAAAGAACTCCTCTTCACTGCCAGAACTGCTCTGGATTTACTTGACCAAATCTTAGCCTTTGAACCACAAATTGACCCTATCATTTCCAAGATCAAATGGTCTGAGGACGATCGTGGTAAAAAACGTAAGATAAATCTGGATCTTAACCTTTAATTTTTTGTATTTCAGCAAAACAAGTACTATCTTCTAAACTCATATTCTATTTTTTAAGACAGTGGGGACAATGTCTCATTTAGGTTTGGGGAGGGGAATAGTTAATAGTATTTTATTTTTATTGTGTTATTTTTAGTCTAAAACTTTTCGAAAAATACAAAAAAAATTTGAAAAATTTTACAAAAAATCAAAAAAAAATTATTTTGTTTTTGTGTGTTTTTAATTTGATTAATCATGAGAAATTGGTAAGAGATAGCTGTGTAAAGAGTTTCCACTCTTGATACGTATCTCAAACCTATTTTCCAAACAAGTTAATTTTTGTTTATTTCCTTTTGAATTATTTATTTTTGAATTCTCCATAAAACAGACTAAAATGGATCTTCATATGCTCAGTTAACAGGTATTATCAACATGCATGATAACATATGGACATGAGCTGTATTGAAAAGTTTGTAATATTCAGTGCTATAGTTTAATTGGAGGAATCATCTATAAATGGCAATGAAGTAAAAAAAAAAGAAAAAAAAAGGAAAAACAAAATATGTGAAAAAATATTTGAGATCCGAGTTATTAAGTTTGTAAGGGTGTTTTAACATCTAGTGTCCTAAAGCCAACTGGTGTGGGAGTCACTGGCCTAAAGCTCGCAACATGGATCAAAGATGTTGTAAAATATATATATATATATTATATATATATATATATATATATATTTGAAGTCTGAGTAATTAAGTCTGTAGGGGGGTGTCATAACACTTAGTGCCCTAAAGCCAACTGGTTTGGGAGTCACTGGCCCAAAGCTCGCTACATAGATGGAAGATAGTGTATATAAATAAAAACAAAAAATCAAAAATCAAAGAAAAAAATTAGAAAAATCAGTTAAAAAAAATATTTCATTGCTACTAAAAGGTGTGAATTCTGATAAAATTTTAGGATAAAAATATTACTCTCTTCTCAACTGCACTTGTGACTATTGTGGGCAAAATGAGTTGACTAAAATTTTTTTGGTTGTGTATATGAAGAATGGTAAAAATAATCGGAGAATTCACTTATTCGGTAATTTATAAAGAAAAAATAACTGTAGGCATTGCATTTTCGCATGTGAAACCCGATGATGAGTCTCAGTTGGAGGCACTACCTTTTTAGCTAAGGATATTGCGGGAAACAAATATCGGAATGGGAAATTCGGAATAAGTACGTCATCAAGTTCATTTCACAAGTTCACTGTCTTCATTAGTGATGCGTTCGTTACTTCGTTCGAACTTCAAGCAGATTGCGGACGTTCGTGCAGCGTTCGATTGGCGTTCGAACGGAGTCGGTGTTTCTGGTTTTGCTGCTAGCCTCGCACCCCAGTCCAATTAGCCCCCCGAAGCCCATAAAATACATCCCAATTTAATAAATTAAACATTAAATATTAAATAAAATATTTAAACCATTTACCAATTAAATAAAACACAAAATATAATCATACATATTAAAGATAAATCAAATATATTAACTTCCTAACTAAACAAATCACATACTAAATTAAAAAGATGTCATGCCTAATTGAAATCAATCATAACAAATTAAATATTTTGTATTCCTAATCTAGCCAAGATTTGTCCCCCCCCCCCCAATCTTTGACTTTCCTTGCTCAACACCAAATCATATCTCTTTTTAATGCTAAAATCCCTTCCTTGTGAGACAAGGTGAAGCCCTAGCCCTTCTCTATATAAACAACCCCATACATAGCCACCCTCCTCTCGAATCTCGCTAGCCCACGCCTAAGACATCCAATCCTCTAGCTCATACACACTACTCACACGCAAATCACAGCAAGAAACCTTAAGACATCATACGCAAATCACAAGAAAGATAGCAAATCATTCCCTTCATCCCTACCCTCACATCACCGAAAATTACACCAAACACAGCAGCCTCATCACCGAAAATATACCTCCAAACAGCAGCCTAAACCACTCCTAAAACAGCCCCAAAAATCATTTAAAACAGTAACATAAACTGCACTTATAATCCTTGAAATAACCACACATAACCACACTAAAAGAACCACGAAAATACTCGAAACAGTCCACTAAAATAGCAAGCAGGAAATACAGAGGAAACGACAGCGAAACCACAAGGAAACAGCAGCAAAACGGAGTCGAAATAGTAGCTTGAGCGGCCGAACAGCGAAGGAAAAGGCAAACCAATGAACCAGAAAAGCTGCGGAGCTTTACCCCTTTCGATCTTCGTGAAACGCGAGTCCGAGAGACGGCTTAAAATGTTAGACCTGAGGGTACTTTCCACACTCATCTTTATTTGATTTTTGTTATTTATTTTGACCGTGTTTAATTATTTGTTGAATATTGTTTGTGTATGATGTGTGTGGTGGGTATTGGATGAATGGAAGAGTGTCGTCTCTTGTGGTATATAGGATGGAAACCCAGACGTAAATTCCGTAGCCGAATCCGAATAGACAGTAGTGCGGTCTGTACTTGGGATACAACTCCACGTACCGCTTGAATAAACGGCACCTTCTCTTGTTTCATGTTGGTTTTATTTATTTATTTTTCGTTACTTGAATTCTGCATGTTGTTTATTTATGTATGATACAATCGAGTGCATGGGCTTAGTAAGTACGATGGAAGGTCCCCTAATTGGAAGGGTTAAAATCCTTCACCACGATGCTTTGCCGCACCGATTGATGTGTGTTCGGTTGAATGCAAGATATGTTCAATCGGGCACACTAAGTTTGATATGATTGTCTTTATCTTTGTATGCATGTTACAATCGAGTGCATGGGCTTAGTAAGTGCGATGGAAGGTCCCCTAATTGGAGGGGTTAAAATCCTTCACCATGATGCTTTGCCGCACCGATTGATGTGTGTTCGGTTGAATATAAGATATGTTCAATCGGGCATACTAAGTTTGATATGATTGTCTTTATCTTTGTATGCATGTTACAATCGAGTGCATGGGCTTAGTAAGTGCGATGGAAGGTCCCCTAATTGGAGGGGTTAAAATCCTTCACCACGATGCTTTGCCGCACCGATTGATGTGTGTTCGGTTGAATGCAAGATATGTTCAATCGGGCATACTAAGTTTGATATGATTGTCTTTATCTTTGTATGCATGTTGCAATTGAGTGCATGGGCTTAGTAAGTGCGATGAAAGGTCTCATAATTGGAGGGGTGAAAATCCTTTACCACGATGCTTTGCCGCGCCGGTTGATGTATGTTCGGTTGAATGCCAGATACGTTTGATCGGACATACTGAGCTTGACATTGTCACATTTATTCTTTGTGTTGCATGCATCAAGTCCAGTTGTAGGCACTACATTTTTTACACATAAGTCCCTATGATGAGTCTCATTTTGGAGACACTACCTTTTAAGTCACGGAGGTCACGGGAAACGGACATCGGAAGGGGAAATTCAGAATAAACAAGGTTCACTGTTTTTGTTCGTGCTACGTTCGTGTTTACGTTCGAACATCAAACGGATTGCGAGCGTTCGTGCCGCGTTCGAGGAAGCGTTCGAACGGTGTCGGTAATTCTGGTTTTGCTGCTAGCCTCACATCCAGCCCAATTAGCCCCAAAGCCCATAAAAACACATCCCAATTTAAATAAATAAATATTAATTAAAACATTAACTAATAATATAATAATTAAATTAATTAAATGATTAAATAAAACATATACCAAACATAAAATAACAATTACCAACTTAAACTAAAATCATGCCTAAATTAAACAAATCACATACTAAATCAAAATATAATCATGCCTAATTAAAATCAATCAACCAATTATATTCCCAATCTAATAAGATTATTCCCAAACTTAAAATATTGTATTCCTAAACCAAGCCAATCAATATTCAACCTTCTCTATCTAGCCAAGATTTGTCCCCCCTCAATCTTTGACTTCCCTTAACCAAACCAAATCAAATCTCTTACTTCCCTTATCCAACACCAAATCAAATCCCTCTTAAATTAGCCTAACCCTTTGCCTATATAAAGAACCCTTCACCAACCTTCTCAACCTTAGCTACTAGCTAGTCCCTACTCATACACAACACACATAAAAAAATTACAGGAAGAAGACACCCAAAAACAGTAACCAAAAGATAAAGAGGAAACGGCAGCGAAACCACAAGGAAACAATAGCAAAAGACGGAGAACGATGACTCAAAACAGTAAAGACAACGAACGAGAACAGTGAACCAGTGAACCGGGAGAGTTGCGGAGCATCCACCCTTCCGACGATCGTGTACCGTACATCCGAGAGGTGATTTAAAAGGTTAGACCTGAGGGTACCTTTTCATTAGTTTATATTCGTTTTTTATTATTATTGAATTCTATTCGCATGAGAGTCGTTTATGATGCATGTTGTGGCTTGAATGAAATGGAAGAGTGTCGTCTCTTGTGGTATATAGGATGGAAACCCAGACGTAAATTCCGTAGCCGAATCCGAATGGACGGTAGTGCGGTCTGTACATGGGACACAACTCCACGTACCACCTGAGTAAACGGCACCTTCTCTTGTGTGGCGTTGCTTTGGTTTATTTATTTCTTGTCATTTAAATTCTGTATGTTGCTTATTCCCATATGATATGATCGAGCGCATGGGCTTAGTAAGTGCGATGAAAGGTTCCCTAATTGGAGGGGTTAAAATCCTTCACCACGACGCTTTACCGCACCGATTGATGTGTGTTCGGTTGAATGCGAGATACGTTCAATCGAGCATACCTAGTTTGATATGATTGTCTTTATTTTCGTATGCATGATTCAACCGAGCGCATGGGTTTAGTAAGTGCGATGTGAGATCCCCTATGGGAGGGGCTAAAGCCCTTTACCACGATGCTTTGCCGCGCCGGTTGATGTGTGTTCGGTTGGATGCAAGACACGTTCAATCGGACATACTTAGAATAATATGATTGTCTTTATGTCTGTATGCATGATGTGATGTGACGCGCATGGGCTTAGTATGATGGTCTAAAGGTCCTCTCTTTGAGAGATCAAAAGCCCCCAAAAGGCCACCTTTACGGCAGTACTCGCCGCGCCCCCTTTATTTTGTTGTTTATGTATTACGTCTCATTTTATGCATCAGGTCTGTTCCCGTTCGAACGCGTTTACGAACGCAACTCGAACGCGCATGCATTTTTGCCTTATCATGCATCAGGTCTCATTTCCGTTCGAATGCGTTATCAAACGCCACACGAACGCGAGCATTCTGTTTCATTTCCGTTCGAACGCGTTATCAAACGCCATACGAACGCGAGCATTCTGTTTCATTTCCGTTCAAACGCGTTATCAAACGCCATACGAACGCGAACCTTCTGTTTACCGTTCGAACGCGTTTACGAACGCTACACGAACGCGCACACACTGAACTGAGTCTGTCTTATCATATTCATGTATAATTGCCTCTTGGTTGATCTTTCTTGTGTTATATAGCCAACTGTTATTATTTATATTCAAGCATGATTAGGCTGTTAGCATGTTATTTGGTTAATAGGTTCATGAGATAGTACTCAAGCATGATTATGTTGTTCTTAGTTTTCCATATCATAGGATTGAAATATGTTCATGAGATTGCCATGTGATGTTGCATGTTGTGATGAACTTGTTGATGAATGCATATGAATTTAGAAGCATGATATTTTGGAAATAAATGTTATTTAAGCCTGGTTAAATTATTACATAAATCCTTTTATTACAAGTGACATAAGTAAGGGACCATTCTGAACCAACGGTTTGAGGTCTTCCCTTGTGAGGGTGAGTGCGGCCTTAATCTCATTTCCCGGTTCACCCGGGTGGCGACTCCATTACTCTCCGGTTTAGTCCCTCGTGGCTACTCCGTACTCCCAACTAGGCCCCCGAGCCTAGGATAGAAAAGCGTCGCCCAGGTTCTGTTGTCCACAGTCTGGCGACTCCACTAGGATAGAGAATCGGCCCCGAATATTGTCTTGTAATGATTGGATTTATGTTTTAATTGACCGTGTCTATAGTGGATAAAGTGAGGGTTTAATCAAAGGCATTTTTGGCTAGGTAATGGTTTGGTGTCTTCCTTCATTCACTACCTTTCTAGAAGGAAAAGCTGTGAAGGCACCTAGATAGCTGTGGACGCTGGATTTCGGCCGAGGTCCTCAATCAGAATTTGTAAGTTGGGCACTAGCAATCCTGCAAAAAACAAAGTAGAATGGACGAGAGTAGGCTACCACCGGTGTGGTGGATACCGGGTATACTCCGACGCCCAAGTCAGTGACAGGAAATAAGTTTGTAAAATGGAAAGCAAGGTTGAATATTACCTCTACTTCCTTTGTTTGGCCGTGAGAGCGTGTGTAATATATGAAGGGATCAAGGATTGAGAGTATCAAGTATTAGGGTGAGAGAAATGAGACTTGAATGAATTCTTCCTGTATTCTTTTCATATTTATAGATAAAACATGATCTGAGGTTTGGTGTATTTGGTAATGGTTTTGGAGTAAGTAAGTGAGATTAGTGCTAGAGTTAGGTAAGTGGAGTGGTGGGATTAGTGCTAGAGTTAGGTTAAGTGGAGTGGTGGGATTAGTGCTAGAGTTTAAGTGGTCATGCTTTAATTGTAATCAAGTTCATAATTCTTTGGGCTTTGGTTTTGGGCCTAACATGCTGATAGGCTTAAGGTGAAAGACAGTTGTACCCTTAGACCAAATTTGGCTCTTACAGTTTGTCCCTTACTCTCTAAGTCAAAGAAGTTTTGTCTTAGAGAGTATATACGTTTGTGTCGAATGATACTAATCACAAAAGCACGTGACAAGAATGTATCACCTTCTGTTGGATTTGTTTTATAAGAGCTTTGTGCAAAATGTGGGTTTTTTGGAAAATATCGCGTGTATCTCGTCTGGGCAGACGAAGTCTTTAGTCATTCTGATTTGGCTTGACTTATGGTACTTGGTTCTTGGTCATCTGATCAGTTTGAAGATCCATGGATACATTTGACTCGACATAATTAATGGGGAACATTCTCTGGTCAACTGAACTGAATGTAAATTTAGGAGTCCCGTTGACTCGACAAGAGTCATGGGGAATGTCCTTTGTCGACTAAACCAAATGCAGGTTACAGGAGTCCAAATTGACTCGACAAGAGTCATGGGGAATGTCCCTTGTCGACTGAACCAAATACAGGTTCAGGAGTCCAACTTGACTCGACAAGAGTCCAGGGGAATGTCATTTTGTCGACTGAACCAAATGCAGGTTCAGGAGTTTACTTGACTCGACATGAGTCCAAGGGAATGTCCTTTGTCGACTGAACCAAACGGTGGTTCAGGAGTTCAACTTGACTCGTCGAGAGTCCAGGGGAATGTCCTTTGTCGACTGAACCAAACGGTGGTTCAGGAGTTTACTTGACTCGACATGAGTCCAGGGGAATGTCCCTTGTCGACTGAACCAAACGGTGGTTCAGGAGTTTACTTGACTCGACATGAGTCCAGGGGAATGTCCTTTGTCGACTGAACCAAACGGTGGTTCAGGAGTTTACTTGACTCGACATGAGTCCAGGGGAATGTCATTTTGTCGACTGAACCAAATGCAGGTTCAGGAGTTTACTTGACTCGACATGAGTCCAGGGGAATGTCCTTTGTCGACTGAACCAAACGGTGGTTCAGGAGTTCAACTTGACTCGTCAAGAGTCCAGGGGAATGTCCTTTGTCGACTGAACCAAACGGTGGTTCAGGAGTTTACTTGACTCGACATGAGTCCAGGGGAATGTCCTTTGTCGACTGAACCAAACGGTGGTTCAGGAGTTTACTTGACTCGACATGAGTCCAGGGGAATGTCCTTTGTCGACTGAACCAAACGGTGGTTCAGGAGTTTACTTGACTCGACATGAGTCCAGGGGAATGTCCTTTGTCGACTGAACCAAACGGTGGTTCAGGAGTTCAACTTGACTCGTCAAGAGTCCAAGGGAATGTCCTTTGTCGACTGAACCAAACGGTGGTTCAGGAGTTTACTTGACTCGACATGAGTCCAGGGGAATGTCCTTTGTCGACTGAACCAAACGGTGGTTCAGGAGTTTACTTGACTCGACATGAGTCCAGGGGAATGTCCTTTGTCGACTGAACCAAACGGTGGTTCAGGAGTTCAACTTGACTCGTCAAGAGTCCAGGGGAATGTCCTTTGTCGACTGAACCAAACGGTGGTTCAGGAGTTTACTTGACTCGACATGAGTCCAGGGGAATGTCCCTTGTCGACTGAACCAAACGGTGGTTCAGGAGTTTACTTGACTCGACATGAGTCCAGGGGAATGTCCCTTGTCGACTGAACCAAACGGTGGTTCAGGAGTTTACTTGACTCGACATGAGTCCAGGGGAATGTCCTTTGTCGACTGAACCAAACGGTGGTTCAGGAGGAGTTCAACTTGACTCGACATGAGTCCAGGGGAATGTCCCTTGTCGACTGAACCAAACGGTGGTTCAGGAGTTTTACTTGACTCGACATGAGTCCAGGGGAATGTCCTTTGTCGACTGAACCAAACGGTGGTTCAGGAGTTTACTTGACTCGACATGAGTCCAGGGGAATGTCCTTTGTCGACTGAACCAAACGGTGGTTCAGGAGTTCAACTTGACTCGACAAGAGTCCAGGGGAATGTCCCTTGTCGACTGAACCAAACGGTGGTTCAGGAGTTTCTTGACTATGAGTCAAGGGGAATGTCCCTTGTCGACTGAACCAAACGGGGTTCAGGAGTTCACTTGACTCGACATGAGTCAAGGGGAATGTCCCTTTGTCGACTGAACCCAAACAGGTTCAGGAGTTCACTTGTCTTGATATGAGTCAAGAGGAATGTTCCTTTGTCGACTGAACCTAATACAGGTTCAGGAGTTCACTTGACTAGATATGAGTTACATTCTATAGATTTTCCACGTGTCGTTTAATGGAGTAAAACCTAGCTCAAATAACGAGGAGTCTTATGGCGGGAAATAAACCGCCAAAAGAAGTAGTATAAGTGTGGCTTGTTGGTTCATTTGTTTCATTTCACAAGATCAATCGATTTGGGAGAGAACTTCAAGGCTTCAAGGTACTTCTTTCACTCTCTTCGCGTTCTTCATTTGCTTTGAATGTTCGTAGAGTAGCTTCAATCTGTTCTTAGCTAAATTAGGTTGTTTGATCTTTAGAATCATATTGTTATTTGGTGGATTTGTGTTTGGAGATAGGAGTAGGATTTGATCTTTAAGGAACCCAAATCTTAGAAATTATTTGTTTGTAGACTCGCTGAATAGAATATGTCGAGTGGAGACTCTTTAGAAAGTTTAGGAGAACAGATCGATACATTCGTAGGATCATCATCGAGTGAATCAACAGAAGAAAAATCATTAAGGGAATGGTCGCGTCAAGAGTTTTTTGAGGAAGGACCTGTAACCGTTATGTCGCATGAAGTTCCGTTGCAGGCAATTCCTATTAGATCATTGGCAGCTGTCGAGGAATTTAGTGGAGGGGTGAGCACAAGTGAGCCTACCAACATACTAACCAAGAACCCAGCTAGTCGAATGACGGCTAGTTTGCTGATGGAAATTAGGATTAAGTATAGATTTCCTAGATCAATGGAACTGAGGGTGCCCCTGCCGTCTGAAAGGATCGATTATAAAATTCCCGGATGGATTGGTTTCTATGTAGTACCGTTTTCTAATGGGCTTAGATTCCCTATTCCGAGGTTAGCTTGGGAAATTTTGGATCATTATGGGATTGCTCCTTCACAACTAATGCCGAATGCTTGGAGGATTTTGATGTCGATTGAATGCTTAGCATTCGAACAAGGGTTATTGTTTGAGGTGAAGGACATTTTATATTCATACTACCTTAAAGAGCATCTAACTGAAAAAGGGAGATATACTCTGTACCTTCGTCGTAAGAGGGAACAAATAGTTATGGGGCTTCCAACAAACGATAGGGGTAATTGGCAGTCAGAGTATTTCTTTGTGAAAAATGAGGGTATCTTTGGGTCGACTGGAATGGGTCGAGTTTCAGAATACTGGAGTGTATTTAGTGAGTATCAACTTCTTCAATCAATAGATAAATATATCAATATATTGTCGTATGATACTAATGTATGGATTGTTTATTATGCAGGTCCTTTTCGAAACAGTTTATTCGACAAAACACCTCTTATTTTGTCGAAAACTAAAGCTCTTCTTGATTTACCAGTCGAACAAAGAGATTGGAGGATAATCTTGGTAGAGCAGAGATTAAGAGCAACTTTGCAGTGGAAAGAAATCTTCGAATCAGAAGGTATATCTACCCCTTTGGCACTTTCTAAAAACGTATTGGAAGTCATCTACTGTACTCGGTCGATTCGAGCTCTGTACGGAAAGGTGTGGTTTATAAAGACATTAACTCCAAAAGAAATTTTATGCGCAGAGGACATGGCGTCGAGGCAAATAAAAGTAGCATCAATTGATGAGTTGATGAGCCGAAAAAAGGCTAGGAAGCTCAAGATAAAGGAGCCAGAAGTGGAGGTTCCAGAACCACAATTGGTATCGTCGACTGGAACTCCAAAGCATAAGGGGAAGTCGACTGAAATAGTTGTCAAAGGGGGGAAAAGGAAGGCGGATGAAATCGAAGATATCGACAATATAGTTGTCAGGATTCCATCAGGGTCGACTGCAATTTCGGACCCATCAAGCCTTGACCCTTTCATTAAGAAGCTACTGCTGGAGGAGGATGAACAGAGGTTATCCAAGATTGGCCCGGTCGAGTCGATGAAAAAGGCTGCGGCTTTAAATTACCAAGTAAGAAAGTAGATAGAAATTTCTTAATAATTTGTAGAATGGATTCTAATCAAATCCTTTTTCCAGGCAATGGAGTGCAGTCTACATATGCAGCGATATGTCGAATCGACTCTTAAGAAACAGAGAGAGATGGATAAATCATTTGCGGCTATGAAAAAGGAAGTGGTCCAAAAGAAGTCGCTTGAAAAAATGCTGAATGCTGAATTGGAGAAGGAGTTGAAGGAAGTGAAGGCAACACTTCAGATGGAAAAGGAGACTTCTGAGGTTACGATTGAAGGCTATAAGGATGCGTTCGAGAATGTGAAGAAGGAGAATGAAGAATTACTCGAGAATCTTGAAGGGATCGCTCTTGAATCTATGATGAAAGAACGCAGTCATCTGATGAAGGATTTCCTTGATGGGAAGACAGGAGCTTGGGAGCCTGAGAAATGGATTCAGCAGTATGACCAACTATTGGCAGGGGTTTCCCTTTCAGACGAGGGTGATGTGGAAGAGAAAGGCGAAGAGGTCGACTCGAAAGTGGCAGAAAAAGAAGTAATTGATGGCGAGGGAGCGCCTGAAGTTCAAGAAATGGATAAGAAGAATGAGGAACTTAGTCGAATGGAAATCGAGCCGACCACTCAAGTTCAAGAAATTCCTGCACCTGAAGTTGCTGCTGAATGCATTCAGGAAGAAGCTACTCCAGAAATTTGAATCTTTTGTAATTTTAATTTAACTTCTTTGTAGAACAATTTTAATGAATTAATGATATTTTGGGATGATATTTCAAATGAAATTTGTTATTAAGTCGAATCACACAATACATAAAGTAGAAAAATTACTCTGAATCTTAAAATACGAATAAATGTACGCTTAAATTACCGGTGAAATTGCTTAAGGTGAATTGCATTCCAACTATTGTGAATTTGTCTCCCCTCAATTGTTTGTAATTTGTAGGCTCCGTGTCCAACAACTCTTGTGATGATGTATGGACCTTCCCAATTTGGTCCCAACTTCCCTTCTCCGACTTCTTTGGTGTTTTGAAAAACTTTTCGTAGTACCCAATCCCCTTCCTTGAATGTTCTGCTTCTGACATTTTGTTGAAATATCTCGCCATTCCTTGACGATGAGAGATGCAAGTCGTATGGTCGCCTTTTCTCGTCTTTCGTCGATTGTATCTAGATTCATATACATCAACTGTTGATTTGCCTCATCACCAGCGTACTGGTAGCGTAGAGAAGGAATGGCTTCTTCGATTGGAATTACTGCCTCTGTTCCAAATGCCAAAGAGAAAGGAGTTTCTCCAGTCGAAGAACGGATGGTCGTTCTGTAGGACCACAATACTCCAGGAAGCTCGTCTGCCCATGATCCTTTTGCCTTCTCCAATCTTTTCTTCAAAGTATTCAAAAGTGTCTTGTTAGAAGACTCGGCTTGCCCATTAGCTTGTGGAAAGCGTGGGGTTGAAAAACTTAACTTGATCCCCCAATTTTTACAAAAGTCTTGAAAATGTCGACTAATGAACTGGGAGCCATTATCTGTTACAATCTCCTTAGGAATGCCGAAACGACATATGATGTTTTCCAGACAAATGTTTGAACTTCTTTGTCTCGTACTTTGGCAAAGGAGTCCGCTTCAATCCACTTTGAAAAATAATCTGTCAAGACTAGCATGTAGACTCGTTGTCCAGGGGCGGTTGGTAGCTTCCCTACAATATCCATACCCCACTTCATGAACGGCCACGGGGATAGGATAGGATTCAGCTTTTCTGGTGGAAGATGTGGAATAGGAGCGAATCTCTGACACTTTTCACACTTCTTCGTGTAATTGATTGAATCAATTCTCATAGTTGGCCAATAATACCCAGTCGAATGGGCGCGTGAAGCAAGGCTTCGTCCTCCAGAATGATTTCCGCATTCTCCTTCGTGCAATTCTGATAGTACTGTTGTGCTTGATCATGAGTAAGACATTTCAAGTAGGGTCCAGAGAACGACCTTTTCAATAGTTGTCCATCAAAATGGTGAATCTTGCCGCCTGCCTTGAATCCTTCTTGCTTCATTTCTTTCTTCTGGAAGCAGTCCATCTTGCAAGTATTTCATGATTGGTGTCATCCACGTGTCGTCTGAAGTGATGGTGCTAATTTCCTTGTTCTCCTTCCAAATTGATGGCCAATTTAAATACACTACTGGAATTGATTGAAGTTTATCCCCATGCATCGTCGACCCGAGGGTAGCCAACGCGTCCGCCTGAGTGTTTTCACTTCTTGACACCTGAGATATGTTGAATTCTTGAAATGTCGCCTGGACTTCTTTAACTTTCTGCAAGTAGGATAACATTTGAGGGTCTCGTGCCTGATATGAACCTTGGAGTTGATTCACTATCAATTGGGAGTCTGATTTCACTTCGATTCTTCTTCCCCCAAGCTCTTTGACCAAGCTGATTCCTGCTATCAAAGCTTCATATTCTGCTTCATTGTTTGTAACCCGGAATCCACATTTGATTGCTTGTTGTAGTATCCCCATCAGGAGTAGTGATCACTATGCCAAGGCCACACCCTTTCTTATTGCTAGAACCGTCGACTGAAAGTTTCCAAAGTGAATTTGATTGGATTGAATTGACTTCAGTACCTTCCAAGGGATTCTGAGTTGGACTGAAATCTGCTACAAAGTCAGCCAAGGCTTGAGATTTGATTGCTGTTCTGGGCTGGTAAGTGATGTCGTGTTCTCCCAATTCGACAGCCCATTTTGTTAATCTCCCAGTCAATTCTGGCTTGTGTAGTATGCTCCTCAAGGGGTACTCCGAGTAGACTGTGATAGGATGCCCTTGAAAGTATGGTCGTAGCTTCCTGGCTGACATTACCAAGGCTAGAACCCAATTTTTCCAAATGCAAATAACGTGACTCCGTATCAAGTAATGCTTTGCTTACATAGTAGACTGGAAGTTGGGTACCGTTCTCTTCTCGAATCAAAACAGCGCTCACTGCTTGGTCTGACACTCCCAAATACAAGAATAACCTTTCATTGTCGAGTGGTTTTGACAACAATGGTGGGGATGTTAAGTACTGCTTCAGCTCTTTCAGAGCTTGTTCGCAGGCTGGAGTCCATTCAAAGTTTTGTCTTTTTAATGGCTGAAAAGAACATAAAACTTTTGTCTGTCGACTTGGAGATGAACCTGTTCAACGCAGCAATTCTCCCTGCTAGTCGCATGACTTCCTTTGGGCAGGTTGGAGAAGGAATTTCAAGTATGGATTTGATTTGATCTGGATTTGCCTCAATCCCTCGTTGTGTAACAACATATCCCAAGAATTTCCCAGAAGCTACTCCAAACGCACATTTTGTTGGATTCAATTTCATCCCATACCTATTCATCACCTTGAATGCTTCTTCCAGGTGTTGCAGATGCTGATCAGATCTTGATGATTTCACCAACATGTCGTCTACATACACCTCCATTGTTTTTTCAATCTGTTGTGAGAACATTTTATTGACCATTCTCTGATATGTAGCACCTGCATTTTTGAGACCAAAGGGCATTACCTTGTAAGCAGAATATGCCCCTATTGGTCATGAAAGCTGTTTTCTCTTGGTCGCTTGGATGCATAAGGATTTGATTGTACCCAGAATATGCATCCATAAAACTTAGCAATTCGTGTCCAGCTGTAGCATCAACCATTTGATCAATATGAGGCAATGGGAATGAATCTTTTGGGCATGCTTTGTTCAAATCCGTGAAGTCGATACAAACTCTCCATTTTCCATTCTTCTTTCGTACCACCACCACATTGGCTAACCAGGCTGGGAATTGAACTTCTTTAATGGCACCATTTTGCAACAATTTTTGGATTTCTTCATCAATGATCTGATTTCTCTCTGGGGCAAACTTCCTTCTTTTCTGTCTGATTGGAGGGTAGTCTGGATCTACATGGAGTTGATGAGTAATCAAGCTGGGGTCAATCCCAGTCATGTCTTCATGCGACCAAGCGAACTGGTCATGTCGTTTTCGCAAAAATTCACTTAAGTCTGCCCGTAGTCTGGGATCTAGATTTGCTCCAATTTGAGTTTTATGGTCTGCATATTTGTCATGGATTTGAACCTCATCCAATTCTTCAATACTTGGAAGTGTGGGCTCAAGCGAATGAGGTTCGTTCTGTAATTGCTATGCTGAATGGACCTTTGCTTTCATTGTCGTCTGGTAGCATCCTCTGGAAGCAACTCTATCTCCCCTTATCTCTTGAATCCCCCACTTTGTAGGAAACTTTAGAGTTTGATGATAGGTGGACGATACTGCCCTCATTTCATGAATCCATGGCCTCCCAATAATTAGATTGTAGGCTGAAGGACAATCTAGGACTAGGAAGGTTGTCATTTTGTTGATTCCCCCTGCGTAGACTGGAAGGCTTATTTCTCCCAAAGTAAATTTTTGTTCACCACTGAATCCAATCAACACAGTCGTCTTTTTGTTAATTTTCTCTAATTCAGCTCCCATGTCTGCCAAGGCTGTTGTAAAGATGATGTTGGCTGAGGATCCTGTATCTACCAGAACTCGTTTGATCATGAAATTTGCCACATGTAGAGAGATTACTAAGGCGTCATGATGAGGGTTCATGCTACCAGAGTTGATGTCGTCTGGAAACTCCATTATTAGGTTGTAAACATTTTTTCTAAAGACGTCGTGGAATGTTGAAGGCTTGACACAATCGCTCTGGAATGTCGTTTGGCTGCTGAATATGATACTCCACTAATCTCTGATCTTCCTGAAATGAAATTCACGGTGTTATCAATTGGTGGAGGTTGAATTGGTGCTTCCCCATGTCCATCCTTCTCGTTCCTCTGAGCTAAAGTAGCTTGCCCCTTCTCCGTAAGTAGATCCCTTAAAAACCCTTTGTTCAACAACTCAAGTACTTCCAACCTCAATGCTACACATTCAGCTGTGGTATGGGCCGTAGTCTCGATGGAACTCACACCATTTGTTTGTGTCTTTATTTTTGAAACTTTCTCTGTTGCGTGGTGGCCACTTTACTTCATTTCCCATCTTTTTAAGTACCAAGACTAACTCTCCTGGAGATATAGAAAAATTGTAGTCTGGGAGTCTGGGTTTTTCCATCGGAATTGTTTCTCGAGCTCTGTATGATGGAGGTCTTTGATCAAAACCTTTTTGGTTGGCTGATGTTCTCTCCTTGGGTGGTTCCATTTCTCCGAATGACGCTTTGGCATCATATTTGAAAATTCTTTGTGTCGTTTGGTAGAATGGGCTGTTCTTTCGTTTTGTATGTTGGAGGAAATGTCTTTCCTTTTATTCCTTTTATCTTCTTCCCACCTGATTTCAACTTGAGCTCGAGCCATAACCTGGTCCATCGTGTAGCATCGAAACTTGGTCAGTTTTTTGTAGAGTCCACTTTCACAAAGTAACCCGTTCCTGAAAGCCTCCACAGCTGTTGGTTGATGAAGGTCTGGGATTGTTATTCTTTCTTTGTTGAATCGAGCAACATAGCTTCGCAATGATTCTCCCCTCCGTTGTAGGATGGCACTAAGATCATCAGTAGTTTTTTCAAGTTTGCAAGAGCTGGCGAAATGTTCAACAAATTTGTCTGCTAATTGTTGATAAGATTTGATGGATCTGTATGGTAGGTTGATGAACCATGTAAGAGCTGGACCACCCAAAGTTTCTCCAAATCCTCTGCACATTCCAGCTTCCCATTGATGAGGAGCTAAGCCTGTTGACATCATTTTGTATTTATAATGAATGACATGGTCGTCTGGGTCAGTAGATCCATCGTATAACTTCATGTCTGGTGGGCTGAACTTCGTGGTAGCTCAACAGATGTTATCGTCTCAATGAAAGGGGTATCTGAAATGGTTCCAGCTCTACTCTTCTTCATTGGGAGTTTCACCCCTGGTAGACTGGACATAATAGCTTCTTTAAATTCTTTCATTTCCTTTCTCATTGTGACGACAATTTGCTGGGCTTGGTTGACTGGTGAACTTGGTAAGTTCCTCTGGTTCTCACCATTTGATGGAACGTCGTCTGTTGTTTCGTCAAATGCTCCTTGAAGGTTAGCTGGAGTGATCCGGTTGTTGTGTTGTTCTGATGTATTGTGAAGCTGTGTGGGTGATGAAAGTAGTTCCAATTGTTTTTGGAGGTTTATGTTGGAACTACGAAAGGTAAAATTCTCTTCTTCCAAAGCTTTCAATCTGTCTTGTAGTATGGCCAATTGTGATGCCACTGGATCAGGTGTTTGTTCATTGCTTGAAGTCATGATTGACTAAGCAGTGAGTGTTTGTAGGGTGGAAAGCCTTTGTCTGCAAATTATTGCTAGGGCCCCACGGTGGGCGCCAAATTGTGGACGCTGGATTTCGGCCGAGGTCCTCAATCAGAATTTGTAAGTTGGGCACTAGCAATCCTGCAAAAAACAAAGTAGAGTGGACGAGAGTAGGCTACCACCGGTGTGGTGGATACCGGGTATACTCCGACGCCCAAGTCAGTGACAGGAAATAAGTTTGTAAAATGGAAAGCAAGGTTGAATATTACCTCTACTTCCTTTGTTTGGCCGTGAGAGCCGTGTAATATATGAAGGGATCAAGGATTGAGAGTATCAAGTATTAGGGTGAGAGAAATGAGACTTGAATGAATTCTTCCTGTATTCTTTTCATATTTATAGATAAAACATGATCTGAGGTTTGGTGTATTTGGTAATGGTTTTTGGAGTAAGTGAAGATTAGTGCTAGAGTTAGGTTAAGTGGAGTGGTGGGGATTAGTGCTAGAGTTAGGTTAAGTGGAGTGGTGGGGATTAGTGCTAGAGTTTAAGTGGTCATGCTTTAATTGTAATCAAGTTCATAATTCTTTGGGCTTTGGTTTTGGGCCTAACATGCTGATAGGCTTAAGGTGAAAGACAGTTGTACCCTTAGACCAAATTTGGCTCTTACAATAGCCATTCTACTGTTAGCCTATTGTGATGGACTAATTTGGAGGACTCGTTGTTTATTCCTGACAACAAGCGATAAGAGCTAAGAGTGCTGGTTATTTAATTGAGCCTCGCCCGCTTCCCTTCTGGGGGATCTACAATGGGAAACCATTTGACAGTCCGTCACACACCTAGCTCATTGGCACGTACCTTAGTGTATTAAAAAATGGTGCGCTCACTTGGTTGCTCGAACCCTTGAGTGGGGAGACCTAGTTGTGGGCCATCCTTCGCGGTGATGAGAGCCTTTGTCTATACTCTTACTAAACCCACCTATAGACCGGGTTGGCTAAAGTAACAATTATTTCCTTGAATATGTGCTTGTGGACCATCCTCATTTGGATGCAGTTGGACTATTGTCAGAAATGCGGGCTTGCTGGGCCATTTAAACTGGGGCAAGTTCGTACCTTATGACTATTAGGCCCAAAGCTTCTGAAATGTTGATGGGCCATACTATAAAAATTATTACGTTTGCATTATCTTTGTTCTATGCTTGTGTTTGGGAACATCGTCGTTTGGATCCGTTTGGACCATGTGCCATGGGATATGGGCTTGTTGGGCCATTTAAACTGGGACAAGAACGTATCTCATGACTATTGGCCAAAAGGCTTCTAAATAACAATGGGCCATTTTATGATTGTGTTCGGAATTTTATCATTTGGATTTAGTTGGGCTCTTTGCCATAAGACATGAACTCGTTAGGCCATTTAAACTGGGACGGGTTCACTCTTATGACAGTTGTCCCAAAAGCTTCTAAAATGATAATAGGCTGATTTGTTTGAGAATTTATTTTGATTTAATATATGTTATATACTTCTTATGCACATCATGCATACATACATCATGTTAACCCTTGTGTTCTGAAAGCCATCATAGATTCCCGTTGGGTTAGAAAAAAAGGAAGACTCACCAAAATACCGAGAACAGACATGAGTGAATCAGATACTGAGGTATCCCGGATAGATCAGTTGGAAAATGGCTTCGCCAAGATTACTGAACAGTTGCAAGCCTTGACTATTGCCATGACAAATATGGTTGTGCCCCGTGCCGGGGGAGATTCTGAGAATGTAAGGCGTGAGGAGCCTCCGAATGGGTTAGGGGATGATATCCCCGCTTTTGATGATGATATGGCAGAGTATGCAACAGACATAGTGATTGGGTCTCAGGCCGAGATACAGAAACTCAGGGATCAGGTTGAATCCGTTACCCGCAAGATGAGGGGTAAGAATGAAGATTTGCTAGATTATGAGACAATGAAGTTTGATGAGGAGTTGCCAGCGCAGTTTAAGATGCCGGATTTGGCTAAGTTCAATGGGAATGGAGATCCGAGGGTGCATCTCCATCAGTATGTGTCTGTTATGAGTTCAGTTGGCCTGTCTCAGCGCCAAGTACAAAAGATGTTCGGGATGTCACTCGAGGGGGCACCCGTAGTATGGTACCATAACCTAGACAAGCAGGTTAAGGAAGATTGGAGGGAGCTAGCTGATGCTTTCTTAAAATAATATGTCACGGACCTGGAGATTGACTTGTCACTCCGTGACTTAGAAAATATCAAGCAGAAGCCGGAGGAAAATTTCAAGGAATATGTGGACCGCTGGAGGAGCCAGCTTCTGAAGATGCAACCCGGCCCTCAGAAAAGGACCAGATCAAAATGATCATCAAGGGCACCAAGCCCTCTATTTATGGCAAACTGAGGAGAATGACTTCGATGATTACTGATTTTCGACAGCTGAGGGAGACAGTTATGGATATTGAGGAGGAGGAAGCCGAGAACAGAAAGTATTATGGACAGAACAGAAGGAATATTGGGGGACATTCAGGGACTATGCCTGCTACTGCTGAAGTCACTGCCATTAAGAACAGACGATTTTCTAACCTTGGTAAGCCTCTTTCAAAGGTATTCGAAAAGCTGAAGGCGCATGGACTCTTAAAACCTTTGGAACCTAGGCCCATTCCAAATCCTGTGCCACCTCACATGAACTTAAACTTATACTGTCACTTCCACCAAGAAAAAGGCCATGACACCGACAACTGCGCCCGCCTCAGACATGAAATCCAAAACCTCATCGATGCCCATACAATACCCGACCCAGAGAAAGAACAACCCAACGCACACAGAAATCCCCTGCCCAACTACATGATCAACTCTGGCCTACCCGAAATCCTTGTCCTCCAAACTCTCAACCACTCAGCTTCATAGGAATAAGGGATAACAATGGTGAAGAACCATGGGCTGAAGAAGAAGGCACTGTTGTTTCTCCTAGTTTATCTTGCACTTTTAATAAAGACATTGATTGTGTCTCTTTGTTCAAACCTTTTCTTAATGATAATAAGACGTTCACTTCGTTGAATCTCTTCTGCAATATGAGCACATTTTAGAAAAGCATTCAACCTTTGTACTATGAACGTAGGGAATCCTCAAAAGAAGCAAGCAGAAAAGATAAGTTAGCCATTCAGGAATTGGGAAATGGAGACAGTGGGACTATTAGACTTGGAAAGAAACGGGTTCCTGGAACAAATCAGTGAAGACAGGTGGAAATGGTACTTTCCCCAAGAGAAGAATGGTCATCAATAGAATTGACAGAAGACCTAACCCAACGGGATAGGAAACTCATTCACGCATGCATGCATACACGTAACATATTTTGCATTCCTTTTCGTGTTTTGTGTTTGTTTTGTGTTCACAGGTTTTAAAGAAGAAAGAGAGAAAGCGGCAAATAAAAAACAGTCAGAAGCATCAATATCAGCATCAGTCTGGGGCGAGGCCTATATCAGTATCAGTCTTGGGGCGAGGCCCATATCAGTATCAGTCTTGGGGCGAGGCCCATATCAGTATCAGTCTGGGGGCGAGGCCCATATCGGTATCAGTCTTGGGGTGAGGCCCATATCAGTTCAGGGGAAGAAAGCCTCATGTCAGTTCAATTTGGGAATAAAACCCACATTCAGTTCAGTTCAGAAAAAAAAAAACATGCATTCAATACAGTTTGAGAACAAAGCTCAAGAGGAAGAAAGCCTTATATCAGTATAAGTTTGAGAACAAAGCTCAAGGGGAAGAAAGCCTCATGTCAGTATAGTTCGAGAATAAAGCCCAGGGGAATAAAGCCTCATATCAACACAGTTCGGGAACAAAGCCCAAGGAAATGAAAGCCTCATATCAGTATAGTTTGAGAACAAAGCTCAAATGGGAAGAAAGCCTCATATCAGTATAGTTTGAGAACAAAGCTCAAGGGGAAGAAAGCCTCATGTCAGTACAGTTCGGGAATAAAGCTCGGGAGGAATAGAGCCTCATCTCAACAGTTCGGGAATAAAGCTCGGGAGGAATAAAGCCTCATCTCAACAGTTCGGGAATAAAGCTCGGGAGGAATAAAGCCTCATCTCAACAGTTCGAGAATAAAGCTCGGGAGGAATAAAGCCTCATCGCAACAGTTCGGGAACAAAGTACAGGGGAATATAGCCTCATCTCAATACAGTTCGGGAATAAAGCCCACAGTCCAAACAATCATAGAATGAAGCCCTATCTCTACACAGTCAGTAGTTCGGGAATAAAGCTCGGAGGAATAAAGCCTCATCTCAACAGTTCGAGAATAAAGCTCAGGAGGAATATAGCCTCATCGCAACAGTTCGGGAACAAAGTACAGGGGAATATAGCCTCATCTCAATACAGTTCGGGAATAAAGCCCACATTCCAAACAATCATGGAATAAAGCACTATCTCTATACAGTAAGCAGTTCGGGAATAAAGCTCGGAGGAATAAAGCCTCATCTCAACAGTTCGGGAATAAAGCTCGGGAGGAATAAAGCCTCATCTCAATACAATTCAGGAAGGAACAGGCCGAGAATGACACTCTAAAAATGGAGCACGGTTCGGGAATGAACCAGGGGTCGCAGCACCTCACCACCAAATCAACGCAACTCAACACATGGTAAGTCAAGTGGCAGCTGGCGAGCCAGGTAAGTAGAAATGCATGCATGACTTTGATAGGATTGTCACTGTTGCACATTACACAAGTCCCATCAAAGTGGGGGCGACTGTAGGCACTGCATTTTTTACACATAAGTCCCTATGATGAGTCTCATTTTGGAGACACTACCTTTTAAGTCACGGAGGTCACGGGAAACGGACATCGGAAGGGGAAATTCAGAATAAACAAGGTTCACTGTTTTTGTTCGTGCTACGTTCGTATTTACGTTCGAACGTCAAACGGATTGCGAGCGTTCGTGCCGCGTTCGAGGAAGCGTTCGAACGGTGTCGGTAATTCTGGTTTTGCTGCTAGCCTCACATCCAGCCCAATTAGCCCCCCAAAGCCCATAAAACACATCACAATTTAAATAAATAAATATAATTAAAACATTAACTAAATAATATAATAATTAAATTAATTAAATGATTAAATAAAACATATACCAAACATAAAATAAACAATTACCAACTTAAACTAAAATCATGCCTAAATTAAACAAATCACATACTAAATCAAAATATAATCATGCCTAATTAAAATCAATCAACCAATTATATTCCCAATCTAATAAGATTATTCCCAAACTTAAAATATTGTATTCCTAAACCAAGCCAATCAAATATTCAACCTTCCCTATCTAGCCAAGATTTGTCCCCCCCTCAATCTTTGACTTCCCTTAACCAAACCAAATCAAATCTCTTACTTCCCTTATCCAACACCAAATCAAATCCCTCTTTAAATTAGCCTAACCCTTTGCCTATATAAAGAACCCTTCACCAACCTTCTCAACCTTAGCTACTAGCTAGTCTCTAACTCATACACAACACACATAAAAAAATTACAGGAAGAAGACACCCAAAAACAGTAAGCAAAAGATAAAGAGGAAACGGCAGCGAAACCACAAGGAAACAATAGCAAAAGACGGAGAACGACGACTCAAAACAGTAAAGACAACGAACGAGATTAGTGAACCAGTGAACCGGGAGAGTTGTGGAGCATCTACCCTTCCGACGATTGTGTACCGTACATCCGAGAGGTGATTTAAAAGGTTAGACCTGAGGGTACCTTTTCATTAGTTTATATTCGTTTTTTTTATTATTATTGAATTCTATTCGCATGAGAGTCGTTTATGGATGCATGTTGTGGCTTGAATGAAATGGAAGAGTGTCGTCTCTTGTGGTATATAGGATGGAAACCCAGACGTAAATTCCGTAGCCGAATCCGAATAGACGGTAGTGCGGTCTGTACATGGGACACAACTCCAAGTACCACCTGAGTAAACGGCACCTTCTCTTGTGTGGCGTTGCTTTGGTTTATTTTTTATTGTCATTTAAATTCTGTATGTTGCTTATTCCCATATGATATGATCGAGCGCATGGGCTTAGTAAGTGCGATGAAAGGTTCCCTAATTGGAGGGGTTAAAATCCTTCACACACGATACTTTGCCGCACCGATTGATGTGTGTTCGGTTGAATGCGAGATACGTTCAATCGAGCATACCTAGTTTGATATGATTGTCTTTATTTTCGTATGCATGATTCAACTGAGCGCATGGGTTTAGTAAGTGCGATGTGAGATCCCCTATGGGGAGGGGCAAAAGCCCTTTACCACGATGTTTTGCCGCGCCGGTTGATGTGTGTTCGGTTGGATGCAAGACACGTTCAATCGGACATACTTAGAATAGTATGATTGTCTTTATGTCTGTATGCATGATGTGATGTGACGCGCATGGGCTTAGTATGATGGTCTAAAGGTCCTCTCTTTGAGAGATCAAGAGCCCCCAAAGGCCACCTTTACGGCAGTACTTCGCTGCGCCCCCTTTATTTTGTTGTTTATGTATTACATCTCATTTTATGCATCAGGTCTGTTCCCGTTCGAACGCGTTTACGAACGCAACTCGAACGCGCATGCATTTTTGCCTTATCATGCATCAGGTCTCATTTCCGTTCGAACGCGTTATCAAACGCCACACGAACGCGAGCATTCTGTTTCATTTCCGTTCGAACGCGTTATCAAACGCCATACGAACGCGAGCATTCTGTTTCATTTCCGTTCGAACGCGTTATCAAACGCCATAACGAACGCGAACCTTCTGTTTACCATTCGAACGCGTTTACGAATGCTACTCGAACGCGCACACACTGAACTGAGTCTGTCTTATCATATTCATGTATAATTGCCTCTTGGTTGATCTTTCTTGTGTTATATAGCCAACTGTATTATTTGTATTCAAGCATGATTAGGCTGTTAGCATGTTATTTGGTTAATAGGTTCCTGAGATAGTACTCAAGCATGATTATGTTGTTCTTAGTTTTCCATATCATAGGATTGAAATATGTTCATGAGATTGCCATGTGATGTTGCATGTTGTGATGAACTTGTTGATGAATGCATATGAATTTAGAAGCATGATATTTTTGGAAATAAATGTTATTTAAGCCTGGTTAAATTATTACATAAATCCTTTTATTACAAGTGACATAAGTAAGGGATCATTCTGAACCCAACGGTTTGAGGTCTTCCCTTGCGAGGGGTGAGTGCGGCCTTAAATCTCATTTTCCCGGTTCACATCGGGTGGCGACTCCATACTCTCCGGTTTAGTCCCCCGTGGCTACTCCGTACTCCCAACTAGGCCCCCGAGCCTAGGACAGAAAAGCGTCGCCCAGGTTCTGTTGTCCACACCAGTTCCGTTCGAACGCATTCTCAGACGCTACACGAACGCGAACCTTCTGTTTACCGTTCGAACGCGTTCTCAAACGCTACGTGAACGCACACGCACTTTCTTAGTCTCATAATGCATCAGGTCTGGTTCCGTTCGAACGCGTTCTCGGACGCTATACGAACGCGAACCTTCTGTTTACCGTTCGAACGCGTTATCAAACACTACGCGAACGCACACGCACTTTCTTAGTCTTATCATGCATCAGGTCTAATTCCGTTCGAACGCGTTTACAAACGCCACACGAATGCGAGTACACTGAATTGAGTCATGCCCATCACATGTGTGTTTGTATCCATATTAGTTTTCTTCCTTTGCACCACGCCATAACATGTTTATCCCATAGGTTGCATCATTCACCTTTGTATTGACTTAATGTATTATAATTCATATATCTATTGAGTGCTACTTCTTGTGGTATATCGGATGGAAACTCAGACGTAAATTTCGTAGACGATTCCGAATGGACGGTAGTGCGGTCTGTACTTGGGATACAATTCCACGTACCACTTGGAAAAGTGCTCAAGTATGTGTTTGTGTGATTAATGTGTGTGCTGGTGTTTTCGTGAATATAATATGCCAATAAAATTGTATGTTCGTTGTTATTTTGATGTACTTCCAAGCATGCAATCATATATGTGAAATACATGTAAATTTAGGTGCATATTTTATCTTGTATATGTGAATTTAGAAGCATGATACTCTTGGAAATAAATGTTACTTAAGCTTGATTAAATTATTATATAAATCCTTTTATTACAAGTGACATAAGTAAGGGACCATTCTGAACCCAACGATTTGAGGTCTTCCCTTGCAAGGGGTGAGTGCGGCCTTAAATCTCATTTTCCTGGTTCACACCGGGTGACGACTCCATTATTCTCCGGTTTAGTCCCTCGTGACTACTCCGTACTCCCGACTAGGCCGCGAGCCTAGGACAGCATGCGTCACCCAGATTCCTGTGTTCCCATAGTCTGGCGACTCCACTAGGGATAGAGAATCGGCCCCGAAATATTGTCTTGTAATGTTTGGACTTATGTTCTAATTGACCGTGTCTATAGTGGATAAAGTGGGGGTTTAATCAAAGGCATTTTGAGGCTAGGTAATGGTTTGGTGTCTTCCTTCATTCACTACCTTTCTAGAAGGAAAAGCTGTGAAGGCACCTAGATGGCCATCTACTCGTAGCCTTTTGTGATGGACTAATTTGGAGGACTCGTTATTTATTCCTGACACCAAGCGATAAGAGCCTAAGAGGCTTGGGTATTTAAGTGAGCCTCGCTCCACCTTCCCTCTGGGGAATCTACAACGGGAAATCCATTTGACAGTTCGTCACACACCATAGCTCATTGGCACGTACCTTAATGTATAAAAAAGGGTGTGCTCACTTGGTCGCTCGAACCCTTGAATGGGGAGACCTAGTTGTGGGCCATCCTTCGTCGGTGAGAGCCTTTTGTCTATACTCTTGCTAATCCACCCATAGACCGGGTTGGCTAAAGTAACAATTATTTCCTTGAGTATGTGCTTGTGGACCATCCTTATTTGGATGCGATTGGACTATTGTCAGAAATGCGGACTTGCTGGGCCATTTAAACTGGGGTGAGTTCGTACCTTATGACCATTGGGCCAAAGCTTCTGAAATATTGATGGGCCATTATGTAGAAATTATTACGTTATGTTTGCATCATCTTTATTCTATGCTTGTGTTTGGGAACATCGTCGTTTGGACCCATTTGGACCATTTGTCATGGGATATGGGCTTGTTGGGCCATTTAAACTGGGACAATGACGTATTTCATGACTATTGGGCCAAAGGCGTCTAAGTGTTGATGGGCCACTTTGTGCTTGTGTTCGGAACATTACCATTTGGATTTAGTTGGGCTCATTGTCATAAGATGTGAACTCATTGGGCCATTTAAACTGGGATGGGTTCACTCCTATGACAATTAACCCGAAAGATTCTAAAATGGTAACGGGCCGATTTGTTTGAAAATTTTGATTGATTTAATATGTTATATATGTTACATATGCATCATGCATACATATATCATGTTAACACCGTCTATGTCTCAAAAAGACAACATAGATACCGTTTGGGTTTGAGAATGGACAAGACTCACTAAAATATTAAGTATGAGTGAATCCGATAATGAGGTGTCCCGTTTAGATCAGTTAGAGAACAGTCTCGCCAAGGTCACTGAACAGTTGCAGGCTTTGACTACTGCTGTGGCTGGTATAGCCGGGTCTCGTGCTGGGGGTAGTTCTGGGGATGTAAGACAAGAGTAACCTCCGAACATATTGGGGGATGATACCCCCACTTTTGATGATGATATGGCTGAGTATACAGCAGGTAGAGTATGCAGCAGGCAGAGTTACAGAAAGTTCGGGATCAGGTTGAGTCGGTTACCCGCAAGATGAGGGGTAAGAATGAGGATTTGCTGGACTATGACACGCTGACTTTCGAGGAACAGTTGCCGGCACAGTTCAAGATGCCTGATATGGCTAAGTTTAACGGGAATGGGGATCCAAGGGTGCATCTCCGACAGTTTGTATCAGTCATGAGTTCAGTTGGCTTATCTCAGCGCCAAGTGCAGAAAATGTTCGGAATGTTGCTCGAATGAGCTCCGGTGGTATGGTACCACAGTTTGGAGAAGAAAGTGAAAGAAGATTGGAGGGAGTTGGCCGATGCTTTCCTGAAGCAGTATGTCACTGACTTAGAGATCGATCTGTCACTCCGTGATTTGGAGAATGTTAAGCATAAAGCAGATGAGAGTTTTAAGGAGTATGTAGACCGATGGAGGGGTCAGTTATTGAAAATGCAGACTAGGCCCTCGGAGAAGGATCAGATTAAGATGATTATCAAGGGCACCAAGCCCTCCATTTACGGCAAGTTGAGGAGGATGACCTCCATGATTGCAGACTTTCGGCAGTTGAGGGAAACTGTCATGGATATTGAGGAAGAAGAGAGCCGAGAATAGAAAATTATATGGTCTGAACAGGGGCCCATTGGGGGAACATCGGGAGCAAAGCCCGTTTCTCTGCTGAGATTGCCGCTATCCGGAACCTGCAATTTTCCAACTTGGAAGGCCCCTGTCCAAGGTGCTAGAGAAATTGAAGAGGCAAAGGCTCTTAAAACCCTTGGATGCCAAACCATTACCCAACCCCCTACCATCACATTATAACCTAAGCCTTTACTGTCACTTTCACCAACAAAAGGGCCATGACACCGACAACTGCGCCCGACTCCGCCATGAAATCCAAGACCTGATAGACTCCAAGAAAATACCTAACCCAGAAATAGAACAGCCCGACACACACAGAAACCCCTTACCCAACTACTGTGTCGTACCACCACCAGCCTATATGATCAATTCTGGCCTCCCAGAAAACCTTGTCCTAAAATCATTTCACCCTCAAGCCTTTTGCCTTGGAATCTGGGATAGTACTAGTGAAGATGAGACAGAGCAGGGGAAAAACTTTTGGCTTGATTTCTCTAGCAGTGATGAGGAAGAAGTAAGGGGAATGACGCGTAGCGGTCGCTTTTACAATGATATGGCGGAAAAGGGTAAGGAAGTTTTGACAGATGGTAGAGAAGTGGTTGAGACTACAGAAAATACTGAGGGTGATATAGTGCTGAGGCAATTGAGGAAGACTAGAGCACAAGTGAGTATCTGGGAACTGTTATGTGCATCTCGAGAGCATAGGCAGGCCATGGTTGAGGCCTTGAGCAAGATTGTGGTACCGGAAGATGCCAACCCCGCAATGTTTGTTGGGTCGGTTCAGAAAGAAGCGTTGCAGATATCCTTTTCTGAGGATGAACTCCCGGCGGAGGGGAGAAATCATAACAGGCCTCTATTTATCAGGGCCGAGGTGAGAGGCAAGAGAACTTCATGTGTAATGGTGGATGACGGTTCATCCATCAATGTGTGCCCGCTGAAAATTCTGGCGAGATTGGGTATGAAAGCAACAGACTTTGACCCTTCCAGTATGACTATTAAGGCTTATGATGACAGTAAAATGGAGTAGTTGAAGGTACCTTTGTGGCTACGGTTAAGGTATGACCGATTAAAGATGAGGTCGAGTTCACAGTACTGGACATCCCGGCTACTTTCGCCTTATTGTTGGGAAGGCCTTAGTTTCACAAACTTGGGGGCGTTCCTTCCACTTTGCATCAAATGATCAAGTTCCCCTATGAGGGAGAGATTGTTACCATCCGGGCTGAGTTAGATAATGTCGTGGTTGCCTTGGAGATACAACCTTTCACGAGGGTTCAGGTTGTCAGCTACTTTTGAGGAGTGGGTGGATCCTAGGGTGGCTAGGATTATGGAGAAAATGAAGTTTGAGCGGGGTAAAGGTTCAAAATTACCAGATTTCAGATGACAGACCACTCGGAAGGTTTGGGGTACATGTCTGATGAAGAAAAAAGCCGAAGGTCAAGAAAAAGGGCCTGAAACTGATGGAATGTTTTGTGAAAGCTTCAGGATATCAAATGGAGCCTGAACCTGTGGAAGTTAATGGGATTGTGGTACCTGGATTTGAGATCTTCTAGGATTTGTTGGGTGAGAAACCGCTGACTAAAGAAGCTGTGGAAGCAGAGAATTGGGAAGAAGAATTGATGAAGTTGGAAAGCCTGACTTTGGGAGAGGACGAAAAGCTTGAGGAAGACCTGATTGCAGAGGAAGAAGTGTCTATAGATGATGAAGACATTTACCTTCCTGATTTGTTTGAATGTACTTCTGCATTATCCAATAATAAAGACATCTCTTTTGCTTACTTGCCTGAGTCATTTCCATTTACTCTGCACGAATCAAGCATATTTGACATCAGTTCAACCAGAACTACTGCATTTAACTTGGGTACACTTGAGAACCCCAAGGAAATTCTGATTGCAAGTGAAATTACCTCTGAAGAGAGGGAGAAACTAGAAGAGGTGTTGGTCAGATATGCCAGAGTATTTGCTTGGTCCTATGAGGATATGCCTGGGGTAGGACAGAAATATTTGCCAGCACACAATACCAATTATCTGAATATGAGGCCAGTAAATAGAAACTCCGACGGATGAGACCAGAATGGGCTGAGAAAGTCAGAGAGGAAGTTAAGAAACAGATAGATGTGGGGTTCCTGGAAGTAGTAAAGTATCCTGAACGGTTGGCTAACATAGTTACCGGTACCGGAGAAAGATGGGAAGGTCAGAATGTGTTGTAGACTACAGAGATCTCACAAAGCTTGTCCGAAAGATGATTTCCTTTGCCGCATATAGATGTTTGGTGATAGCGCGGCTTTATCTGCTATGTATTCATTTGCAGATGGGTTCTCAGGTTACAATCAGGTCCTCATGGCTGAAGAAGATAAAACAAGACTGCATTTGTTACTAAGTGGGGTACTTATTGCTACAAGGTTATGATGTTTGGGCTTAAGAATGCAAGAGCTACTTATCAGCGGATGGCTACTACACTTTTCCACGACTTGATGCACAAGAAGATTGAGGTGTATGTGGATGACATGATGGTGAAATCAGAGACAAGGGTTGGGCATATTGAAGTATTGGAAAGGTTTCTTCAGAGAGTTGACAGATACAACATGCGGCTAAACCCCAAGAAATGTGTGTTTGGGTGACATCAGGGAAATTGCTTGGTCATACAGTGGGAATGGGCGGAATAGAGGTAGACTCTGAAAAGATCAAGGCAATCACAGAAATGTCTGCACCGAAGACAGAAAAAGAAGTCAAAGCATTCTTAGGAAAGATTCAGTACATCAGTCGGTTCATTGCCAAGTTGACATCGGTATGTGAACCTATCTTCAAACTGTTGAGAAAAGATCAGCCAGTGAGATGGAATGAACAGTGCCAGACAGCCTTCGACAGAATCATAGAGTACTTGGTAAAGCCACTTGTATTGAAACCTCCGAGACCGGGCAGACCTTTGATATTGTATTTGGCTATAGAATCAGAAGCACTGGGGGCTATGATGGTACAGGCAGATGAGACAGGGGTAGAACATGCAGTGTATTATCTGAGTAAGAAGATGCTCCCGTATGAGGCTTGATATCAAGAGGTTGAGAAGATCTGTCTTGCAGTGGTATGGGCTTCCAGAAAGATGCGGCATTATTTCCAGTCTTACAAGATCCAGGTGGTGGCAAAGGAAAATCCTCTGAAATATCTCATTCGGTGCCTTCACTAGTGGGAAAATTGGGCAGATGGTTGGTATTGCTGACAGAGTTCGACATTGAGTATCTCACCTCCAAAGTGATCAAAGGGCGAGCAATAGCAGAGTTTCTGGCATTGCAACCTGTTGAGGGGGATCAGTATAAGTTTGAGTTTCCAGATGAAGAATCCAAGCAATAACAGTTCAGAGATGGAAGATGTATTTTGACGGAGCAGTGAATTGCAGGGAGCCGGAATCGGGATCGTGATAGTGACCCCCGAGGGAGAGACTTTGCCTTTAGCCAAGAGGTTGACATTCAGAGTGACTAATAACATGGCCGAGTATGAAGCCTGTGCTTTTGGTTGACAGCATTGATAGCCTTGAAGGCCGGGAGCGTGGAAGTCTACGGAGATTCTATGTTGGTAGTCCAGCAGATGCGAGGAGAATGGGAATTGAAAGAAGAATAGTTGAAGCCTTACCTTTTTCACCTCAGAAAATTGGCACAGGTTATCCCCGAGTGTAGGTTTCAACATTTACCGAGAGAAGAGAATCACATGGCAGATGCATTGGCTACACTGGCAGCGACTTGGGAAAATCCAGAAAAGTTAGTAATGAGACCGTTGATACTGACGACAACAAGTCAACCTGTTTATGAGATAGAAAGAATTCTGGAAGTTGAGGTTGACGACGGTAAACCTTGGTATTATGACATTCAGAGGTATCTAGAACATGGTGAACTCCCGGACGGGGCAGGCAGAAAGGACAGAATAGTTATCCAAAAGTTAGCTTCCCAGTATGTGATTTTGAAAGGGGAACTGTACAAGAGGCAGGTAAACGGTATTCAGTTGAAGTGTTTGAGAAAGGAAGAAGCCCAGCATGTAATGGAAGAAATACACGTCGGGGTATGTGGTCCGCACATGAACGGGTTGAATCTGTCCCGAAAGATAGTGAGACAAGGTTTTTATTGGTCAACCATGGAAACAGACTGCGCGAAGATGGTAAAGCACTGTCATGACTGCCAAGCACATGGTAATTTGAATCACTTACCGCACACAGAGTTGCACGGGTTATCAAAGTCGTGGCCTTTCTCGGCATGGGGAATTGAAATAATTGGAGAAATTCGACCGAATGCATCAAATGGGCATCGCTTTATAATAGTGGCAGTAGATTACTTCTCAAAGTGGGTGGAAGCCGAATCATTCTGCAATGTTACAGGAAAACATATGGCAAAGTTTATAGCTCGGAACCTCACTTGTCGGTATGGTATGCTGCATCATGTAGTAACGGACAACGGAGTTCAGTTTCAAGGAGAGACAAAGGCAATGTTACAGAGGTATGGGATAGGCCACCACAAGTCATCACCGTACAGGCCGCAGGCAAATGGGGCAGTTGAGGCAGCCAACAAGACTATAAAGACAATTTTAGCCAAAATGACAGAAAATTACAGAGATTGGGCCGAGAAATTACCGTATGCTTTGTGGGGGTACAGAACATCAGTAAGAACAGCAACAGGGGCCACACCTTACTCTTTGGTCTATGTAATGGAAGCAGTATTGCCAGTAGAAGTGGAAATACAGTCTATGAGGGTATTAGCAGAGGCAGAATTACCGGAACAGGAATGGGCCGCACAGAGGTTTGATCAGTTAGCACTATTGGATGAGAAGAGAACGAAGACTTTGTATCACATGCAATTGTATCAGAAGAGACTAGCCCGGGCATTCAACAAGAAGGTGTGCCCTACCGAGATCAGAAAAGGTGATTTGGTACTTAAGCAGTCGAGGCCGTCGACAACAGATCCGAGAGGAAAATTCAGACCCAACTGGGAAGGACCTTATATAGTGCAGAAGGTAATGGGAAATGAGGCAGTGAAGTTATCAGACTTAGAAGGAAACGAGTTCACCGAGCCGATCAACGTGGACAGATTGAAGCAGTACTTTGCCTAAGGGAGAAAGGACCGAGCAGTCACCAGGGGAATTGGCAGAAGACCTAACCAACGGAATAAGAAAATCATTCATGCATACACGTAACATTGCATTCTCTTCGTGTTGTTTCTGTTTTGTGTTCGCAGGTTCGAAGAAAGGAGAAAGCGGCAGAATGAGCCAAGCAGCGTCAACACAATTTCAGTTTTGGATGAGTCCCAAGGGGCGAGGCCCATACCAGCTTGGGGGCGAGGCCCATATCATGTCATCTCCGGTATGGAGACACACACATCAGTTCGAGGGCGAGATCCCTATGTATGGTCAGCGGTTTGGGTCGAGGTGCTCAGGGTCGAGGTGCCTAGTTATCAGTTGTAGTTCCGGGTCGAGGTGCCCAGGGTCGAGGTACCCACTACATCATCAGTTCGAGGGCGAGGTCCCTATGGTCAGCGGTGTTGGGTCGAGATGCCCAGGGTCGAGGTGCCCCCGTTGTCAGTTATTGTTCCGGGTCGAGGTGCCCAGGGTCGAGGTACCCATTACATCATCAGTTTGAGGGCGAGGTCCCTATGGTCAGCGGTGTTGGGTCGAGGTGCCCAGGGTCGAGGTGCCCCCGTTGTCAGTTGTAGTTCCGGGTCGAGGTGCCCAGGGTCGAGGTACCCACTACCTCATCAGTTCGAGGGCAAGGTCCCTATAGTCAGCGGTGTTGGGTCGAGGTGCCCAGGGTCGAGGTGCCCCCGTTGTCGGTTGCAATTATCGGGACGCGACCCAGGATCGATGTCCGCTGCAGCACCAACTCAGCTCGAGGCAGTAGCCGAGCCAGGTAAGTGAAAATACATTGCATAACTTTGATAGGATTGTTCAAAGTCACACACTGCACAAGTCCCATCAAAGTGGGGGCGACTGTAGGCATTTCATTTTCGCATGTGAAACCCGATGATGAGTCTTAGTTGGAGGCACTACCTTTTTAGCTAAGGATATTGCGGGAAACAAAGATCGGAAGGGGAAATTCGGAATAAGTACGTCATCAAGTTCATTTCATAAGTTCACTGTCTTAGTTAGTGCTGCGTTCATTACTTCGTTCGAACTTCAGGCAGATTGCGGACGTTCATGCAGCGTTCGAATTGGCGTTCGAACGGAGTCTGTGTTTCTGGTTTTGCTGCTAGCCTCGCACCCTAACCCAATTAGCCCCATGAAGCCCATAAGGCACATCCCAATTTAATTAAATTAAACATTAAATATTAAATAAAATATTTAAACTATTTACCAATTAAATAAAACACAAAATATAATCATACCTATTAAAGATAAATCAATATATTAACTTCCTAACTAAACAAATCACATACTAAATTAAAAAGATGTCATGCCTAATTGAAATGAATCATAACAAATTAAATATTTTGTATTCCTAATCTAGCCAAGATTTGCCCCCCCCCCCTCTCAATCTTTGACTTTCCTTGCTCAACACCAAATCATATCTCTCTTTAATGCCAAAATCCCTTCCTTGTGAGATAAGGTGAAGCTCTAGCCCTTCTCTATATAAACAACCCCATACTTAGCCACCCTACTCTCGAATCTCGCTAGCCCACGCCTAAGACATCCAATCCTCTAGCTCATACACACTACTCATACACAAATCACAGCAAGAAACCTAATACATCATACGCAAATCACAAGAAAGATAGCAAATCATTCCCTTCATCCCTACCCTCACATCACCAAAAATTACACCAAACACAGCAGCCCCATCACCGAAAATATACCTCCAAATAGTAGCCTAAACCACTCCAAAACAGCCCCAA
>SKCR01011899.1:0-36100 GCA_019454045.1 Zanthoxylum bungeanum | reverse complement strand
CTCTTCATTTATATATCTATGGTGATCTAATCACAAATGATGAGAGTGCAATTTCTTTGTCACATAGTTAATTTGCTACAACAACACAATGATCTGTGCAAATAGTGACGCTATGGGTCATTTTGTCCAACAGTGCACCTTGTGCAACACGCCCAATTGCAAACTTTTGACTTTTAACCTCTAGAATAGTCAAATCAATTCTCTAAGAAATTAAATTGCAATTTAATACTTTTAAATCTAAAGATAGATTTATGATAAGTATATTAATTAATCACTAAAGTCATCATCACATAAATCTTCCAAAGATTTTATGCTCTACTTACTTGCTTAATTATGGGCCTAGTCATAATAAGTTATTTTATCAAATAAATTAACCTATTATTTATTCCCAATTGAAAATTAATATCATTTAAAACATTTAATCCAAGGATTATATATTTTAAATATTCAACTTTTCAATTCTTTCTTGATTTCAATAGTCCAATTATTTAATCAATTTTAATAAGGTACTATTTATTATAATGATTACAATAATCCAATTATTTAATCAACTATAATTTTAATATTGATTACTATAATCCAATTATAAAATCAACTATCATTTAATTCAATTATATTGATTACTATAATCCAATTATAAAATCAACTATATATTGAATGAGTTTGTATATAGTCCAACTATATATTTTTAAAACAACATAAAATATTAGTCCAACTAATACTTTTGATTAATATGACGAGTAAAATATAGATGAGCGCGTTTAGCGAGTATTCGAACGAATGTTGCAAATTCAATACTTGCCTCCCACTATTTTTCGTCGAGCCTCTAAGCCTCTGTCGAGTACTCGGGAAACCGCGTTTCCTAGTGGGCTAGGATCCCGTTAAATATTCACACAATCTTGACTTTGGCCAACAAATTGTATGATAATTAACTAGGTAGATCTCGAAGATCAATTGGATCTCATCCAACTCCTAGATCCAGTAGGTAGACATCCAAGTCCCAAACATATATCTTATATATGCCTATACATCGATGTATACCCTAACCTTTTTCCTCTGAATCAACTAGGCCTTGGCTTTGCACAACAAAAACCTAATGATCCCAGTCAAGCGCGGACCAATTGACCATGGAAGCTTCGTAATCAATGTCGATGGACAAGAAGTGGTCTTGACTTTGGCCAACAAACCACAACTTGGACAAGACACCATATGGAACAAAGCTTCGTGATTCAAACACATCTTCGACGGACAAGGGCTTGACTTTGGCCAACAACCCATGCAATCTAGGATCTTGAGTAAGAATCACTCAATGGAAGGAAAAGACGCATGATATTTGATGAGGGCTTTTTCGCGTGCAAATTGGCTACCAATTTAATTATCTTTGTTAAGGTCTCATCATCATACACCCTTAAACATGCATTCTAACACATAATAAAGCGCATATGAAAATAAATAATAATGATATGCGGATGGATACTTAACACATTGATCCTAGATCAAATCTCTCCCTTTCTCACTCAAGCTAGCACTTGTATACTTCTACTACCCTTACACTACACTCTAAAGAAGAAACCTCATATACATAGAGGGGAATAGGTGAGAAGAGAATACAAAGAGAATGAAGGTGATAAGGCTGGACACGCAGGTCCAATTTAATAAATCGAATTTATTACAACAATTTCTAAAATTGCCCACCCCTCTAATATCCATCCGATATACATTATTTATTCAACACAACCACGTATTCACACACATAAGCATGCTATCAATCAATCTAATCAAATTAATTAATCTGATAATTAAGTGATCATCCAATGTTCAAACAACGATTTGATTTTGTTCGAGTCAAACTCGTTTTTGCGAATAAGTACTCAAAGTACGAATTATGAATTAAATTAAACTACATCATTAAATCCAATTTACATGTATTTAATACTAATTCACTATTCAATTCCAAATTAAATATTACACTTTTATTTAATAAACCTTTTACGACTTAAATTCCAAATTTAATCGTAACGCGTCTCAAAGACCGATTAACGTCCAACGTCAATTCAACTAAAGTCCAATGGGCTTTTAATTGATTTTCTTAAGGCGTGGACTTTTGGTCAACTCGGGTCAAACCGATAACCAAAGTCCAATCCGGGATTTACCCCATAAGCCCATAAATCAATCTTGGCCCATTAGGCCCAATTGAACTTTAAAGGTTCATTAGTTGCATTTGGGCTTTATGGTTAAGGTTTTGGGCCCAATTGGATCCAATCCATTTGGCCTAAACCCAACTTGATAAATCAAGCCCAATAGGCCCAATTACAACATTAATAGCCCAAATCCAATTTAGGCCTCAAATAATTAAATCAGATAAATCCAATTTAGCAATTTAATTACCTTAAGTGTATTACATGATTAATCAACTAAATCAATATTTCTAAAACACCATATGAGTCTAATTAATCATGCTCAATTCATTATTATATGTCCAACACACAAATTGAAAAATCAAACCCATTTACATGCTTCAAAGCTCTCGGCCAAGGAGGGATTTTGTGTCCGATTCGGTTTCGAATCCAATCGAACCCACAATCGACATTAAATCAACATCCTAAATGATTTCATACACATCCAATGTCACAAAATCAAAATATACCAAGACATTAGGGCAATAACACATTCGGCCAACATAGAATTTTGGGGGTTTTTTTGTCCAATTCGAAATCCAATCCAATTCGATTCAAATTAACATCATCCTACATGATTCTAACTTCATCCAATGAATCAAAATCAAAAATTCCAAGAATCCAAAATTCACCATCATATTCGGCCAACATCAATATTTTGGGGAAAATTATTCCAAATCAATTTTCAACAAATTGGTCCAACCAAAATGCAATTAGACATGTATAAGCATACTTAAACAATCAATTATTCAAATCATGCTCAACAAACATTTACCCAAATTTTAACCCTAAAAGTTTCATGCTTGAACCTAAGGCTCTTGATGCCATTGTTGGTTTAAATCTAGGTCCCAAGATCATACAAGCTATGAAAACATGCGTGAATACACCAACGGAGGTAGCGGAATACTCACATCGATCGGTTGAGTTGATTTGGAGACGATTGAAGGCCAAAAACGCACTACCTTGGCGCATGAACTGCAGCAGTCCACTGTCTCCAAAAACGGAAATTTGAGATGCGAAACGGAGCTCCTAGCTTCGTCGAACGGATCCCGGCTCATGGTCGAACCTCCCTACCACCTTCGCAAGACTCGTAGTGTGCTAGCACTTGGGTTTTCACCATGAAAACCCAACTCTTGGCTTCCCTATTCACGTCATTTCTGGTTTCAAAAAACAGTGAGTTTTGTTCAGTTTGGGCGTGAGAGAAGAGAGCAAAATGAGAGAGAAAGAAATATGTTAAGTTGTTGTAAAATGTGTAATAAGACTTTTACTTATATATTTTCCAAAAATATATAACAATTACCATTTGTTTTTCTTTTTCAAAAATCAAAATAAAAGGTAATAGTCTCCCACCAAACAACATCAACTATTCCAACAACTACCATCACTCAAAGTGACTAGTTGTCTTTTCAATCAATCAATCAATCACATCAATCAATCACATCACTCAAAGTGACATTTGATTTGACGCTTGATGTGACGAATGATTTGACGCTTGATGCGACTTGCGTTGCCGCACTCGAATTCGAAATACGAATGCGCTCGCAATCACACTCGGGCTCGGGTTCGCTAATTCCAAATTAACGATTTTTCCGTCGCGTCGTAATTAGATGATTACGCCTAGCGAATTCACTATTCATGTCGCTTACGAATTAATTCTAAATTAATTCGTTCGCCCGAATTAAAATCTAATTTTAATTTCGCGTCGAAATCTAATTTCGTTTAATATATCGAATATATTAATTTAATCGATTAATTCCAAATTAATCGTTATCTCTCTCTAGACGATATTTTATCCTAGATAAAATATCTCCGTAATTAATCCTAGATTAATTTTCTCTCTCTTCTATATAATCCCAGATTATTCAAGAGTGCGAGTTGTGCGTCATCGGTGGATTATCGGGAAGCGACCCATGAGATCTCCGGATAAGTCGGCAGTAAATACGGTCGTCGGAGTATCCGAATCACGTACGTACCAAGTACTACGTTCTACCGATTTACGAGACAAGGTCGACTCCTAGCAAAGCACCAAGTCTACCCAATTCTCCGGACATATCCATCTAAGAATATTAAGATCTGTATCAAGCGTAGTATACTATTGTATTGTGTATATCGGTCCAGTATCGGATAGTCACGTGCTAGGCCTGGGGCTGGATAAGTGTCTACCCCGTACGAAGCACATGTCGGATGTCTGGTAACTAGTCTCTATAATCGGATATACATGACCTTGTCATAATATCCCGATGGCCACGCAGCACTTAAGAGCACTAATACCGTATCCTGCGTGACATCATCTCCAATATGACTGGAGTGATACTTCCGTCTTGACATCACATCCAATGCACTACGATTCTCAATATACCCGACATTGGCGTACACAGAACCGGTTAGAGTCCTAGACGACCTCAACTAAAGTATATCGATTGTCGCAAGCATTAGCGATGTAAGTCTCAGGTTAAGACTATACACACCTACCTTGATTTCGGCCTCCCATAGACACATATTCATAATACCAATGGGATTCCGAGGGGTCTATCCAGAGCGAAGCTGTTTCCATACCATCGGTGAAACACGACCTCCTATCGCACTTGCATAAGTATCCAATACTTATATATATGAGAACTATGCCGTTGTGCCCTCACACACACACAAGTGCAATACTAGCCTATTCCGCATTATCGATGTCCAGTCTCGATAATACTCCGGCTAGGGATATTTAATGATTAATCCTTCGGGGACTGATACTGTCTCATATCATTCTCAATCCAGGAACTAATCATAGGGATCTCTCTTCATTTATATATCTAAGGTGATCTAATCACAAATGATGAGAGTGCAATTTCCTTGTCACATAGTTAATTTGCTACAACAACACAATGATCTGTGCAAATAGTGACGCTATGGGTCATATTATCCAACATAGGCATGTTACTATATATTCTAAGCATAAAAACTCATAAAATATGCAAAGAACATTAACCTAAACAAGCTTACTATCATAAGAACTCTAATTAAAATAAAGAAGAAAAAGACTTACTTGAACTCATTAAGTTCTTCCATGTTCCAAAGAGCCACCCAAGTGTGTGGCCTCCAAAGATGCACACACCAAAGCCAAAACTCATCGGCAACTTAATCTTAGCCATTGGATCTGAATTTAATGGTTTAATGAGATTATAAAACCCTAATAAGAGTTTGGGCCGAATTGGAATTCAAAACAAATAACAAAATATTTTTTTTTACTATTCATGTTTATTTATTTATCTATTTCAATTCCCAAAGTGCCCCTATCGTCATTCACCTATCCCTAAGCCACTATGGAATCTCATAAATGATCTGTTCAATAATTAAACACATTGAACCATTTATGAACATTTCATACAACAATTATTTATGCTGTTAAATTTATACTGTGCACTGTTAACCATTGATTTCGACTTTTTTGTTGGGTTTCTAAGGACAATCCCAAGATCATTTAAGCATAAAACATGTTTGAATACTCAAAGGAATATAGTGGAAATATACTCACATTGAACGGATTCTAGGATGTGTTGAGAACAAAACTTTGTCTAATTTGATGTTGCTTCAATCTCCTCTTTGATCTTATGTTGAGCTCTGTAGGCACTGAATTTTTACATATAAGTCTCGATGATGAGCCTCGTGCGGAGGCACTACCTTTTAAGTCACGGAAGTCACGAGAAACGGACGTCGGAAGGGAAAAGTCAAGAATCGACATCTTGTTGGATTTAATTCGCTTGTTTAGCTTCGGATTTGCTCGTTGGATCTTTGTTTTAAAATTTATCCCCGGCCCAAACCTTAAACCTACCCTCTCCTCTCCCATGCACGCACCACTCGCACCAAAAATAATAAACCCTAAAAGCCAATGAACCCCACACAAACAACAAAATTAAATAACCCACACAAACAAATTCAACAAACAAATAAATAAGTCACAAACAAACTAACAAGTCAAATCACAATAAACCAAAACCCTCCCCTCTCTTCAAACCACCCCACGTGAAACACAAACAAATTCAACAAAGCACATGCCTCACCTTCATTTTCAACAAAAAGCCAAGACCTAAAACATTAAACAATAATTGCCTCCCAATAAATGATCTGACACCCTCCAACCCTCCACCAAATAACAAAACCAATAATTTAATAGCCTCTCTCTCCACTATAAAAAAGAAACAAAAATCCTAAGTTCCCTTGGATCATGCACACCTGCAACCCCCCCACACTCTCTCTACTTCAATCTCCATTTTCACGAAAAACACAACAACAAACCCTAAAATAAAATCACCAAACTTCTCCCTACACACAAACAAGACACGGCCAAAACAATAAAACCCTAGCCCCTCACAGTCCACAAAAATTAACGTCCCCAAGCTGCATTAAATAGTCTCCATTCAAGCCTTAAAACTGCCACTCATTAGCCTGCCCTTCCACGCAAATCACACAACTCACAAGCCCTTCATCTTCACACCATTATCTCCTTAAAACAACAACCTATTTGATGCATAATAACAGCCACTGTCGTAGCAAATAAACCCTTAAAAATAGACCCCATGCACATGCGAAACCCTTAGCCTCTCTCTATCACTTTTGGCAAAACAATAGCTCTTCCACTCACGCATAAAGTCCTCACACCAGCCCCATTCACGCCTAGTCACATAACTTTCATCAGCCCTCACGCTAAAGTCACCCTCACATACTGCTTCCTTCAACACTCACGCAACAAGCCCCTGAAATCGGCCCCTGACCTGCACGCAATAGCCCCTGAAAGTAGCCCCCGAATCCACGCCAATTACCCCTGAAAACAGCCCATGAATCCACGCCAATTGCCCCCTGAAAACAACCTCTGAACTCACGCCAATTACCCCTCAAAACAGCCCCTAGTGAACTGCCTTATTACTACGAAACTCTACCCTAAAATCTACCCAACAACACCGCAAACTACACCCCAAACAGCCCTCCACATTACCGTAAAATAGTAAGCTAAAACTGTGACCAGAAACTGCCATAAAACTGAGTAAAATAGCAGCCCAAACAGAGAAACAGCGAAGGAAAATGTTGAACCAGTGAACCGGAGGAGTTGCGGAGCATTAACCCTTCTGACAACCGCGTACCGCACTTCGGAGAGACGACCAAAGAGGTTAGACCTGAGGGCACCCTTTTTGTTTATTCTCTTTTATTCGTATTTATTTTATTGCTTTATTTCATATGAGTATTGTGGATTGGTGTATAATGTGATTTTCGGATGAAAGGAATATGTGTTCTCTCTTGCGGTATATCGGATGGAAACCCGGAAGTAAATTCCATAGCCAAATGCGAATGGACGATATTGCGGTTTGCACTCGGGATACAATGCCACGTACCACTTGAGAGACACACAAATTTCGTTTATCCAACCATGTATTTGGGAATGATTTAGTCGTTAGCATGTTATTTGTTTTTTAAGCATTATTTAGTATGTTATTTCGTTTTGCATGATTTAGTTGTTTTCCTTCGTATTAGGAATTTAATTTCTGTTTCTGTTTAGGTTGTTATTTATTTTTCGTGTTTGATAATTCATCATTCTCATTATGTGATATCGTATGTTTGCCGTTATGAGGACTTACTTTTAAAGCATGCAAACTTAGATATAGGATTTATTTTTATGAATGTGAACTAAATCTAGGTTATCCTCAAATATATATGTTGCATAGACTTGGCTAAATTATTGCACAAATCCATTCATTACAAATGACATAAGTAAGGGACCATTCCGAACCCAACGGTTTGAGGTCTTCCCTTGCGAGGGGTGAGTGCGGCCTTAAATCATTTCCCAGTTCACACTGGGTGGCGACTCCTTTATTCTCCGGTTTAGTCCCCCGCGGGCTACACTGTACTCCCGATCGGGCCGCGAGCCTGGAACAGCGTCGCCGATTTCTGTGTCCTACAAGCTCCAAGCTTTGATGAGTGAATTCCAAACTCTTGGGGAAAGGTTTCCTTATCACCTTTGTATGATTATTTGTGTGCTAGCAATGGAAGAATTTTGTAACAAAACTCTTCATATTTCTTCCTTGTGATTCTCGGCCAAGCCAAGAGAATGAGGGGGAGAGGGTTTCGGTTGAGAGAGAGAAGGAAAGGATGAATTGTGTGACTTGTTTTTTGATTTTCCAAAAACAAAATATAATATACCAAAATCAAATGTTTGGTAAAAGTCTATCAACTTTCACAATTGTGTAAGAAACAAGTTATCAACAACTTAACTACTTCCATCACCAAAAAGAAAGTAAAGTGACAAGTGATGTGACTTGTGGTGGGCCCCATTTTATTCAAAATATGAGTGGGCCCGCAAACCCATTCCGAGCTCGGTTTCGTTAATTCCAAATTAACGAATTTTCCGTTGCGACTTAATTAAATCAAATTTAATTAAATAATTATGCATAGCAAAATTACTATTAAAGTCGCTGCGAATTAATTCTAAATTAATTCGTTCGCCCGAATTAAAATCCAATTTTAATTCCGTTATGAAATCTAATTTCTTTTAATATATCGAATATATTATTTTAATCTATTAATTCAAAATTAATCGCTCTCTCTCTTTTAATTGAATTTTATCCCAGATAAATTCTTACCGTAATTAATCCTATATTAATTATGTTCGAGTCATACGTCATCGGTGAATCTTCGGGAAGCGACCCATGAGATCCCTGGATATATTGGCAGTAAATCCAGTCGTCGGACTATCCAACCACGTGCATACTCGGCACCACATTCTTACCGATTTACGAGACATGGTTGGCTTCTAGCAAAGCACCGTGCCTACCCAATTCTCCCGAAATATTCTTTAAGGAATATATAATCTATAGTAGGCGTAGTATATGTAGTATTTCGTATTGCGATCCAGTATCAGATGTCACATGCAAGGCATGAGGCTGGAATAGTGTTTGCCCCGTACGAAGCATATATCAGATCACAATCAACTAGTCTCTATAATCGGATAATCATTACCTTGTCATATTATCCCGATAGTTGCAATATAATAGAGAACCAGTTATGTATCTCTGCGTGATTATCATCTCCATATGACTGAACTGATACTTCCGTCTTGAAATCGCACCCAATACACTACGATTCTCAATAAACCCAGAAGAGGCGTAAACAGTACTTGTTAAAGTTCCGGACGACCAAAACCAAAGCGTATTGATTGTTGCAAGTATTAGCAATGTAAGTCTCAGGTTAAGACCAAATACACCTACCCTGAATCGGATTCCCATAGACACATAGTTATATTACCAATGGGATTCCGATGGGTCTATCCAGAGCGAAGCTGTTTCCGTACCATCGGTAAACACAACCTCTTATCACACTTGCATAAGCATCCAATACTTAAATATATGAGAACTATGCCGTTACGCTTCCATAACACGCACAAGTGTAATACTAGTCTATTCCGCATTATCGATGTCTAGTCTCGATAATACTACCACTAGGGATATTTAATGATTAAACCTTTGTGGATTGATATTGTCTCATATCTTGTTAATCCGGAACTAATCATAAGGAATTTTATCATTTATATATTCAAGTAATCAAATTATAAAATGATAAAATAGCAATTTCCATTGTCACATAGTTAATTTGTACAAAAACCACAATGTCTTTTACAAATAGTGACGCTATTGGTCGTAATTGTCCATCAATCTCCCACTTGGCCTATAGCCAGTCACTGAAGCATCTAACACCTGAACTATGTACATGTCGCTCAAACTTTTGCTGAGGAATAGCTTTCGTCAGCGGATCAACAATGTTGTCCTCTGATGCGACCTTCTCGATCTGCACATCGCCATGATATATGATATCACGAATCAGGTGGAAACATCAAAGAACATGCTTGGATCGTTGATGAGACCGCGGTTCCTTAGCCTGCGCTATAGCCCCGTCATTGTCACAATACAATGGAACAGGCTCAACTGCTAACGGAACATCTCCTAATCCAATTAGGAATTTAAGGATCCAAACTGTCTCCTTTGCTGCTTCAGCTGCAGTAATAAAGTCCGCTTTTGTTGTTGAATCGGCAAAAGTCTCTTGTTTGGAAGATTTCCAGCTTACTGCTCCATTGTTCAAACAAAATATGTACCCAGATTGTGACTTACAGTCATCTTTATTGGTTTGGAAACTTGCATCGGTAAATCCAGTTACCTCAAGTTCTCCATCTCCACAGATTAAGAACGCATCCCTAGTTTGTCTAAGATACTTAGAGATGTTCTTAACCGCAACCTAGTGACCATCACCTGGATCGGCCTGATAGCAACTACACATGCTCAAAGCATACGAGACATCAGATCGTGTACATATCATGGCATACATGATCGATCTGACTTCCGAAGCGAATGAGATCCGACTCAAGTTGTCTCTCTCATTATGAGTTTTAGGACACATTTCGTTAGATAGAGTGACGCCATATGACACTGGCAACAGTCCTATCTTAGACTATTCCATTTTGAATCTCTTCAACACTTTTTCAATATATGTGCTGTAGGAGAGGCCAACCAGCTTTCTAGATCTATCCCGGTAGATCTTTATTCCCAGAATAAAGGCTGCTTCTCCCAGATCTTTCGTGGAGAATTTTAATGAAAGCCAAGCTTTCACCGATTGTAGCATGAGAATGTCATTTCCAATAAGTAATACATCATCAACATAAAGAACAATGAATGTCAGTGTGCTCCCACTAACCTTCTTATATACACAAGGATCATCCTCGTTTTGAATGAAATCATATTCTTTTATGATCTCATCAAAACGTTAATTCCAAGAACTCGATGTTTGTTTAAATCCATAAATGTATCCATTTAATTTACAAACCTTGTCTGCATGTTTTGGTATGACAAAACCCTCAGGCTGTTGCATATAAACATCCTCCAAAAGTTTTCCGTTAAGAAAAGCGGTTTTGACATCCATCTGCCATATATCGTTATCGAAATATGTAGCAATGGCAAGCATTATCCGAATGGATTTAATCATGGCAACAGGTGAGAACATTTCGTAGTAATCGACGCCATGTCGTTGATGATACCCCTTCGCTACAAGCCTAGCTTTGTATGTTTGTATGTTTCCATCCATTTTGGTCTTCTTCTTGAAGACCCATTTACAACCTGTAGACAACAGAACCTGGGCGACGCTGTTCCAGGCTCGCGGCCCAGTTGGGAAGTACAAAATAACATGGAGTCGCCACCCGGTGTGAACCGGGACAAAGATTTAAGGCCGCACTCACCCCTCGCAAGGGAAGACCTCAAACCGTTGGGTTCGGAATGGTCCCTTACTTATTCCACTTGTGATGATATGATTTGTGTAATAAACTAACCGAATCTATTCAACATTCATGCTCAAGGGTACTTAGATCTAACATGCTTTCATCCAAATTAATCCACGCAATATAACATAACGAGCATATTGAACCATTAAACCAAAGTAAACAAATAACTAATTAAACATAAACATAAACTAAACGAAACATCATGCATAAAGAATAAAGAAACAACATGCCTAAATAACACAATCATGCTTTGAAAATTAAATAACAAGACTAAATTAACTCATGCTTAAGAAATAAATAACATACTAGCAACCTAATCATACTCAAATACAAGGTTTGAGTGGAATGAAACATATGAATCTTTCAAGTGGTACGGGGCATTGTATCCCGAGTGCAAACCATATTACCGTCCATTCAGATTCGGCTATGGAATTTATGTCCGGGTTTCCATCCAATATACCACAAAAAGAACACATATTTCATTCACCCGAAATCACATCATACACTAATTCACAATACTCATGCGAAATAAAATAATAAAATAACTAAAAATAAAGGATAATAAATAAAAGGGTGCCCTCAGGTCTTACATTTTAAGTCGCTTTCCGGGAGTGCGTTCCACGGTGCCGGAAGGGATATCGTTTCGACTGTTTTCACTGGTTCGCTGTTTCTACTATTTTCACTGTTTCACTGTTTCCACTGGTTTTTACTCGTGGCTTCTACTTGCCTTTTTCTCTATTTTTCTCACTGTTTCCCTCAAGTTTTCGGGCTATTTTTGGACTGTTTTGTTCTCAATGTTTTTGAAGCTATTTTCACTAGTTATTACTCTCGGTGAAAGGCATGAGTGTGGGGCTGCTCGTTCACGGCTCGGTGTCATTGTTTACTCACTGCATTTGGACCGGTTTGTGCGTGGTCAATTGTTGTTGTTTAGTCACGGCCTGCAAGATTTCAAGGGGCAGTTCAAGTGAGGCATATGTCCGTGTGTTCGAGAGGGACGTCTAGGGTTTTATGCGTGTACTTAGCTAGGGTTGTGGTGTGTGGCTCGTAGGCTGCATGGGGGTTTTGTTTATTTGTTCTGCCGAGTTGAGAGGTGTGAGCAGTCTAGGTTTGTGTCTGTTTACGTGTACATGGGGTCTGCTCTCGGCAGTTTGTGTTGTTGGCTACGTGATCTGTTTGAGGGAAGGGGCTGGTGCGTTAGGTTTTGATGTTTCTGCATAGTGGTTCGTTTAGGGTGAGTTGTTTGTTCGGTCAGGGGCTGCGTGTTGGGGGTTTCTTCACGCATGATGAGGGACGTGGGGGGCTTGATCACATTGCTTGGTAACGTGGCTTAGGTCTGTGAAAATGGCTTGAAGGGCTGGTGAATGATGATGATTTTTTTAGGGTGCTACGTGGGCTGTGCATGAATGAGAGACTGGTTTCACAACGGGGCTGCTGTGTTGGACGTGTGTATGGTTTGAAGGCTGCGTGAGCTGTGGTTTGTTTAGTCGTGAGCAGAGAGACAAAAGGCAGTGAACTGGCTAGTTTGTGTGGCTATCTGTGAGGGCTGTGAGGGCATTGCTTAGGCATTGAAGATGGCTCATTTGTTTGATCAGTGCCTGGGTTGATTTGTGGGATTTATTGCCGTGAAAGAGAGGGCTGTGGTGGAAGGGGTTGCCGAGAGCTTCAATGGTTTCAGGGGGGGCTGTGTGATTCACGTTGGTTCCATGAAGGTCCTACGTGTGCATGATGGTGAGCTTGCTGTCCAGGTCAAGAGAGATGAGGATGAAGATGCAGTCCCTTAGCCGAGAGATGACAAGGATGACTGATGATCATTCGTGAATGGCTAGATCAGAGGGTAGTGAGTTTCCGGATCATTGATCAGGCTTGTATATTCGTTGAGGAGAGCTGCTACTCATTTGGTGAGTGTGTCTATTTGAAGGCAATTAACATGGACATTTGAAGGTAGTGCAGGGGCTGTTTGAAGGCTAGTTAATGTGGGTGTGTTGAAGGCAGTAAGGGTTCATTTTGATCGACTGCCGAGAAGGTTGAATGGATTGAGCGACAATGATTTCGTGAAGGGCTGTTGAGATAGTTTTAATGAATTGTATGAGTGAAAAGGTGATGAAGGGAAGCGTGAGGTATGGGTTGTGGCAGTCAGTGCATGGGTAGCAGGTTAGTGAGTGAGGGAGATAATGGAGGATGGCATGGGCGACGTGAGTGGGTTGCTTGGCTTTTGTTGCTAGTGTTTTGGCTTGGTATGGGTAGTTGCAAGTTGGTCAGTGGAGTGATGGGTGGTTATTATTTTGTTTGTTTTGTGAGTGGCATGGGCGTGTAAAGGCTTTTGGACGTGGGATTATTTTCGGTTTAGGTGGGCTTGGTGTTTGGGCCAAGGAAATGTTGCTTGCGAGGGTTCTGGGCCAAGGATGATTTCAAAAATGAGACCGAACGAGCGAACCTGAAACTTGAACAAGCGAACCAAATCCAATAAAAATGTCGACTCTTGACCTTTCCCTTCCGACGACAGTTTTCTCCGCAACTTCCGCAACTAAAAAGTTGTGCCTCAATGCAAAAATGCAATGCCTACACAACCAATAGGCTTTACGCCTTTCGGTGCATCAACCAGTGTCCAAACTTGGTTGGTGTACATGGAATCCATTTCGGACTGCATGGCATCTTGCCGTAAACCGGAGTCGATACCTTGCATCACTTTCTCATACGTAGCCGGTTCGTCTTCCTCAATAAGATTAATATCCACATAAGGCGAGATCAGAAACCCATACCTTTCACGTTGTTTTCTGACTCTCTCCGACCTACGCGGTTCATTTGTATTTGAAGATTGTGGTACAGTCTCATCCTTGATGAACTGTTCATGTTCCGTTAAGGATTATGTGCCAGGAACAATATCATTCCGATTTTCATCGAGTTCTACTTTCCTCCCACTAACCACTGCATTTAGGAATTCCTTCTCAATGAAAACCGCATGTAGAGCAGCAAATACTTTGTTCTCTTGTGGGTTGTAGAGTTTCCATAGGATAACCTACAAATACACAGTTATCCGATTTGGGTTCAAGTTTGGTACCATCCAAACGTTTAACGTATGCCTAGCATCCCCAAATCTTCAGGAATGAGAATCTCGGTTTCTTTCATGTCCATATCTCATACGGAGTCTATTGAACAGACTTTGACGGAACCTTATTCAAAATAAGTATTGCACTGTTCAATGTTTATCCCCAAAAGGAAATAGGTAGCTCTGTGCGACTCATCATAGACCTTACCATGTCCAACAATGTTCAGTTTCTCCGTTCGGACACACCGTTTAATTGAGGTGTTTCGGGAGGAGTACACTATGAAAGAATACCATACTCTTTCAAGTAATCAAGATACTCATTGCTTAAGTATTCTCCACCACGGTCCGACCGTAATGTCTTAATACTTTTGTCGGTCTATTTTTCTACTTCATGTCGAAACTCTTTGAATTTCTCAAAGGTTTCCGACTTGTGTCTCATAAGATACACATAACCATAACGTGATGTATCATCCGTAAAGGTTACGAAGTATTCATATCCACATCTAGCCTGGCTAGACATAGGCCCACATACGTCACTATGAACGAGGGCTAATAGTTCGGTGGCACGTGCACCTTTACCGCTAAAAGGTATTTTAGGTATTTTACCTAATAAACAAGATTCACAGACGTCATATAAATTTGGATCAAATCCGTCCAAGTACCCACTCTTCGAAAGTGTGGATATGCGAGTCTTGTTAATGTGTCCCAGACGACAATGCCATATATAAGTTTCATCTTTGTTACTTAATTTAAGCCTTTTGTTTGTTACATTATATGTTTGAGATTGATTTACATTCAAAATATAAAGACCATTATTTACATCAGCGCTACATATCTCCATATAATTTTTATACATAAAACACCTAGTGTTTCTAAATACAAAAGTATACCCATATTGGGCTAATAAAGATACAAATATAATATTCCTTGTGAAACTAGGTACATAATAACAGTATGATAAGTTTAGTAAATGCCCCGAGGGCAGTTGCAAAATATAAGTTCCAACAGCCAAAACAGCGACCATGGTCCCGTTTCCAACTCGTAGATCTGTTGGATAATATGACCCATAGCGTCACTATTTGCACAGATCATTGTGTTGTTGTAGCAAATTAACTATGTAACAAGGAAATTGCACTCTCGTCATTTTGTGATTAGATCACCTTAGATATATAAATGAAGAGAGGTCCCTATGATTAGTTCCTGGATTGAGATGATATGAGACAGTATCAGTCCACGAAGGATTAATCATTAAATATCCCTAGCCGTAGTATTACGAGACTGGACATCGATAATGCGAATAGGCTAGTATTGCACTTGTGCGCGTTGTGAGGGCACAACGGCATAGTTCTCATATATATAAGTATTGGATACTTGTGCAAGTGCGATAGAAGGTCGTGTTTCACCGATGGTACGGGAAGCAGCTTCGCTCTGGATAGACCCCGCGGAATCCCATTGGTAGTATGTCTGCGTGTCTATGGGAGTCCGCTTCAGGGTAGGTGCATATGGTCTTAACCTGAGACTGCATCGCTAGTACTTGCGACAATCGGTAGACTTTAGTTTTGGTCGTCCAGGGCTTTAACAGGTTCTGTGTACACCTCTTCTAGGTTTATCGGGAATCGTAGTGTATTGGATGTGATGTCAAGACGGAAGTATCACTTCAGACATATGGAGATGATGATCACGCAGGATACAGAACTAGTACTCTATAATGGTTGCAACCATCGGGATGGACCCTTCGGAATCCCATTGGTATTATGACTAGGTGTCTATGGGAGGCCGAAGTCAAGGTAGGTGTGTATAGTCTTAACCTGAGACTTACATCGCTAATACTTACGACAATCGGTAAACTTTGGTTTTGGTGGTTGGGGATCTTAACTGGTTCTGTGTTCACCTCTTCTGGGTTTATCAGGAATCGTAGTGTATTGGATGTGATGTCAAGACGGAAGTGTCACTTCAGTCATATTGGAGTTGATGTCACGCAGGATACGGTACTAGTGCTCTTGAGTGTTGCGCAACCAATCGGGATATTGTGACCAGGTCATGTATATCCGATTATAGAGACTATGTTACCAGACATCCGACATGTGCTTCGGACGGGGCAGACACTTATCCAGCCCCAGCCCTAACACGTGACTATCCGATACTGGGGGAATATACACAATACTACGGTATACTACGCTTGATACAGATCTCTATATTCCTGTAAGAATATTTCTGGAGAATTGGGTAGGCATGGCGCTTTGCTAGAAGCCAACCTTGTCTTGTAAATCGATATAAACGTAGTACGAGGTGCTTACGTGTTCGGACAGTCCGACGATCGTATTTACTGCCAACATATCCGGAGATCTCATGGGTCGCTTCCTGAAGATTCACCGATGACGTATGACTCGCACTTTGATTAATCTGGGATTAATTCGAAAAGAGAGATAGAATTAATCTGAGATTAATTCGATGAGAGAGAAAATAATCTGGAATTAATTACAGAGATATTTTATCTCGGATAAAATATCGTTAAAGAGAGAGAACGATTAATTTGGAATTAATCGGTAAAATTAATATAATCGATATATTAATCGAAATTGGATTTTGACGCGGAATTAAAATTAGATTTTAATTCGGGCGAACGAATTAATTTAGAATTAATTCGTTAGCGACGTGAATAATGATTTCGCTGGGTGTAATCATTTAATTACGACGCGACGGAAAATTCGTTAATTTGGAATTAGCGAACCCGAGAGTGATTGCGAGCACATTCGCATTTCGAATTCGAGCGCCGGCACGCGAGTCACATCAAGCGTCAAATCGTTAGTCGCGTCAATTGTCAAATCAATTGTCACTTTGAGTGATGTGACTTGACAACATGTCACTTTATTAAAGTGATGTGATGTGACTTAAAGTAATAGTTGAAATGATGAAAGCCTTTTGCTTTTTTGACTTTTGTACTTGGTAAATGAAAAGGCTTTTGTATTTGATTTTATTTTGGAAATAAAATATAAATATAAGTAAAAACCATTTGCCTTTTCTCTCTCATCTTTCACGGTTTCACGTGAACTTCCTCTCCCTCTCTTTTTTTTCTCTTCTTCTCCCTCACGGTTTTGGAAACCGATTCTTGTTCTTCAAAATTCTGGGTTCCACCGAATTTTTGAGAAGCAAATCTAAGAAGATGATAAGTGCTAGCACACTCTAGGAGGCATACATAGGTGATAGGGAAGTGATTCTTTGAGCTTGGAAATCTTGAAGCTTGGAGCTTCAATGGAGTCCAAGCATGGCCGAAAATGGTGGAGTCCAAACCAGTCCAAACCGAGCAGCCCACTGTCATGGAAAGCTACTGCCGAGCTATATGGAGATGAAAACGCAGCTTGTGTTCTTCCTAGCATCAAACCCATCAATGTGAGTATATTCCGCACCTCCTTTGATGTGTTCATATACGGTTTTTATGCATGATTTGTTGATCTTGGGACTTGATTTAAAACTCAACAATGGTATCTAGAGCTTTTGATGCATGAAAACCGAATTAGGGTTCTTGAGCAAATTTGGGTCTTTTTGATTTAAGCATGATTTTAACAAATTGTTTGTTTAAGTATGCTTGAATGAGGTTGAATTGAAGTTGTGCATGATCAATTTCAAGAAAATTGGATTAGATCAATTTTCCCCAATTCTTAGGTTGAACATGAAACTTGAAATTGGGTAAAATATGTTTGAGCATGTTTTAATTGAATTGGATGTTTAAGTATGCTTAGAACATGTTTAATTGAGATTGTGTGTGATCAATTTCGTGAAATTGGATTGGATTCAATTTTCCCCAAATTGAGGCTTGGCCGAAAATTGCATAACCCTAATGTCTTGGTAATTTTGTTTTGTTTGATCATTGGATGACTTAAAACAATTGGGTAATGTTGTATTGAAGTTTATTGGATTGAATTTTGATTTGGAACATTTTGCCCAAATTAGTGGGTTGGCCGAAAATCAAAGGCATGAAATTCATGGTGATTTTTGTTTTTGATTCATTGGATGAGTTAAACTGATTTGGGAAATGATGATTGTGGATTCAATTGGATTGAAACCGAATCGAATTGAAAAACCCCTAATTGCCGAGACTTGAAAGCATGTTAATTGGGTTTGATTTAATTGAATTGTGTTGGACACTATTTGGTTGTTAAAGTGCATGATTAGTTAGGCTAATTGATGTTTTAGAAATGTTAATTGGGTAATTGATTGTGTATTACACTTAGGTTAATAATTGTGAAATTTGGAATTTTATAAGTTAATTATTTGGGCTTGATTTTGGAAATTGGGCTTGTTAGGTTGTAATTGGGTTTTTGGGCTTTGTTGTAACAAAGTTGGGTTTAGGCAAAATTGGTTGGATCCAATTAGGCCCAAAACCGAATCCAAAAGGTCCAATTATGACTTAATGGACCTTAATTATTTAATTGGGCCTAATGGGCCAAAATTAATTTAAAGGCTTATGGGGTAACTCCCGGATTGGATTTTGGTTGTTCGGTTGACCCGAGTTGACCAAAAGTCCACGCCTATAGAAATTAATTAAAAGCCCATTGGACTTTAATTAAATAAAACATTAGATGTTAGTCGGGCTTTGAGACCCGTTGCGATTAAATTTGGAATTTAAGTCGTAAAGGTTCGTTAATAAAAGTGTAATATTTAATTTAGAATTAAATAATGAATTAGTATTAATGCGTATTAAATTGGATTTAATTATGTAATTTAATTTAATTCGTAGGAATCGTACTTTGAGTACGTGTTCGCAATACGAGTTTGACTCGAACAAAATCAAATCTTTGTTTGAACATTGGATGATCATTAATAATCAAGATTAATTAATTTGATTGATTGATGATAACATGCTTGTATGAATACATGGTTGTGATGTTTGAATAATGCATATCGGATGGATATTAGCCGGGTGGGGCGATTTTGGAAATTGTAATAAATTTGATTTATTAAATTGGGACCTGCGTATCCAGCCTTATCTCCTATTTCTTTGTATTCTCTTCTCACCTATTCCCCTCCATGTAAAAGAGGTTTCTTTAGAAGTGTAGTGTAACGGGTAGAAGTAGTACAAGTGCTAGCTTGAGTGAGAAAGGGAGAGATTTGATCTAGGATCAATGTGTTAAGTATCCATCCGCATATCATTATTATTTTATTTCATACTCGCTTTATTATGTATTTAGAATGCATGTTTAAGGGTGTATGATGACGAGACCTTAACAAAGATAATTAAATTGGTAGCCAATTTGCACGCGAAAAACCCTCGTTTTATATTAAGCAAATATCCTTCCATTGAATGATTCTTGTTCAAGATCCGAAGTTGGCATTGGTTTGTTTTTGACCAAAGTCAAGACCTTTGTCAATCAAGGATGTACTTGAATCATGAGAGGTTTTGTTGCATATCGGTGGTCTTGTCCAAATCGTGATTTTTATTGGCCAAAGTCAAGGTCACTTTTTGTCCAATGACATTGATTACGAACTTTCCTCGTCAATGGGTCCCGCTTAACTGGAATCATTAGGTTTGTTTTTGGCCAAAGCCAAGGCCTAGATGATTCGGAGGATATGGTTAGGAAAATGTATTGGATACATTGACATTATACATATGTTTCGGACTTGGATGTCCACCTACCGGATCTAGGAATTGGATGAGATCCAATTGATCTGTGAGATCTACCTAGTTAAATAGCATATAGCTTTTTATTGGCCAAAGTCAGGGTTGTGTGTTATTTAATAGGATCCTAGCCCACTAGGAAACGCGGTTTCCCGAGTACTCCACAGAGGGTTAGAGACTCGACGAAAAAATAGTGGGAGGCAAGTATTGAAATTGCAACATTCGTTCAATTACTCGCTAAACACGCTCATTTAAATTATTTCGTCGTTATATTAAATGTTAGTTAGACTAATATTTAAATTGTTGTTTTAATAAACAGTTGGACTGTATTATACTTGATTATATATAATTGGATTATATTAATCAATATATTTGAATTAATTAATTTCAGTTTACAGTTGATTTTATAATTGGATTATAGTAATCAATGTAATTGAGGTTAATTAATTTGGATTATATTTGATTATATAGTTGGACTATTATAATCATTATAATATATATAGTACCACTAATCGTTGATTAAATAGTTGGACTATTGTAATCAAGATAAAATTGAAAAGTTGGATATTTAAAATATAATCTGGGATTAAAATATTTAAATGATTTAATTTTCAAATGGGAATAAATAATAGGTTACTTTATTTGATAAAATAACTTATATGACTAAGCCCATTATTAAGCAAATAGTAGAGCATAAAGTCTTTGGAAGATTTATGTGATGATGACTTTAGTGCTTAATTTAATAACTTATAATAAAATCTATCTTAAGATTTAAGAAGTAAAATTGCAAAAATAATTAATTGACTATTCTAGTGGAGAAAAGTCAAAGTTTGCAATTGGGCATGTAGCACAAGGTGCACATCATTTCAATATTCCGAAACCCAAGGCTTGGCCAAAGGTTTGTGAAATATTGAAAAAGATAATTGACATATCCCAAAGTGACTACCATTTGGATATGAAGAAGACACGAAGGAATTAAAGATAGGGCGAGGCTCTAACTTAGAAAATATTTGTCAAAGTTATGTTCACAACTAGTATTAAAATTGAATTTTAAATACTTAGTGTGGTACATAATACACATATGTATTGACGTTCAGAATCCGCTGTGAGCTGGATACTGGCTTCAAGCCGAGATTTCTCTGCGAATTGGAAACGGGACGAAAGTCGCTGTTTCGACCGTAGATACCTAAGTTAGGAACTACCCTTTGGGTATGTACTTAAATTAGGAAATGTTATAATGTAACTAGTTTAACTAGAGACATTATCTCTATATCAGGGTTTAATCCGATACGGATAAAACCTTTATATTCTAGAACACTAAGTGTTTCATTATATAAAGATGATACTGAGATAAATACATTGGATGTAAATAACAGATTTATATTTTGAATATAAATAAAATCTCAAACATATAAATTGACAAATAAATAGCTCAAATTGATTTGATCAATAGAGACTTATTTGTGGCATTGTTGTCTAGGACACAATTAAGAAGACTCGTATATCCACACTTTTTTAAGAGTGGGTACTAGGACTGATTTGGACTATTCAAATAAGGTCTACGAATCTAGTTTATTAGGTAAATACCTAAAATACTATTTACTTGGTAATAGTTAAAGGGCCACCGATCTGTTAGCCCTATTCATGGTGAAGTAAGTGGGCCCATATATAGCTAGGCTAGATGTGAACATGAATATTTCGTGACCTTAACGGATGTGACATCACGTTGTGGTTATGTTTTTCTTTGAAGAACACAGATCGGAAACTTTAGAGTTTCGACACGAAGTAGAAAAACAGATCGGCTATAGTATTATGCGCCACGGTAAAACCGTAATGGAAAATACTTAAGCAATAAGTTTCCTACGTACATGAAAGAGTACGGTATTCTTTCAGATGAGGACCTGATAAGGTTTATCACGAGTCGCTCTGAGCTACTATTTCCTTCAACAGGATATATTAACAGTGCAAAACTTATTTAGAATAAGGTTCCATATAAATCTGTTTGACAGATATCATATAGGATTGAACAGGGAAGTAACGAGGTTTCTTCATTCCTGATAATTTGGGTATGCCAGGCAAGCGTTTGATGATACCAAACTAAGGACCCAAATTGGATTAAGTGCCAATATAGGTTATCTTAAGGGAAACCTTAAGTATAGTACTTGTAAATCCCCACATGAGAACAATGTAATTGTTGCTCACCATGCGGTTTTCCTGAGAGAAATACCGATATGCAGTGGTCAGTGGGAGGATAGTGATACTCGATGAAAATCGGAGTAATACTGTTCAAGGCACGAAGTCCGTAATTGAACACAAAAATTAGTTCATCATGATGAAAAACTATACCATTAATCTTCAAATACACAAGAACTTCGTAGATCGGATAGAGTCATAAAACAACCTAGGGTATGGTTTCCGATCTAACCTCATAAAGATGTCAATCTGTTGAAGGTATATCCACCGACTACGTTATGAGGAAGTGATACGAGGTATCGACTCCCTGTTATGGCAAAGTGCCATGAGTCCAAAATGGATTCCATGTAACAACTATGTTTGGATACTAGTTGTTGTACCACAAGGCGATGTGCCTATGGTACATTAAACGTCTTCAAGGAAGACATACATGGAAGGCAACATACCAACGTGCAAAGCTAAGCTTTTGACGGAAAGGTATCGTTATCAACATTATGTTAATAACGGTTCAACCTTTTTTACCTTTGCCATGGTAAAATCCATTTTGAAGATGCTTGTTGATAACTGTATATTTCATTATGAAATATGTCAGTTACAAATCAAAATCGCTTTCCTGAAAAGGAAACCTTTTGGAGGATGTTTCAACATCCTGAGAGATTTTGTATAACCGACAAACAAGGTTTGGGGTTATTCGATCCATGTTGGATTGATGCAAGCATAAGGTTCTTGGAACTGACATTTTGAAATAATCATAATGGTTGATAATTTGACTCAAAACGAAATAATTCTTGTGTATATAAGGAGGTTAGTGGGAGAGCGCACTGACAGTGAAATTCCCATAAAGCTATTGTTGAAAGCTTGGCTTTCATAGAAATTCTCCGTAGAATTCTGGGAGATAACAACCTTTATTAGAGGAATAAGATCTACTGGGATAGATTTAGAGTTGTTAACACTCTCTGGAAATGTACATTTAAAATGTACTTGTATTGGTGCTCATACGCTTCGAGCATATGGAGTCACAATCGGGTCAATCCAAGTGATAGTCACTGGATTGAAGTTGAGAACATCTGTTAGTATCTCAGAGAACTAAAGATGATATCTTAAACTATGGAGAATGAGAACTTGTAGTGACTGGGATCACTACTTGCAAGTTTCCAAACAATTAAAAACTACGGTACTATAAAGTTTGAATAACGGGACAGGAGTGGAAATCTTCCAAGCAAGATAACTGTTGCCGAATAAACAACAAAGCGGATTATTGCTGCAGCTGCGGCAGCAATAGAAGCCATTTGGATCAAAAGTAAATCAATTAGATTAGATATAGTTCTGTTAGCAGCTGAGCTAGGCGTCAGCACAGGCTAAGGAATTAAAGGTCTCATCAACGATCCAGATATATACTTCTATATCATCTGATTCGTTGGGATCATACATCGTGGCGATGTGATGATCGTATAATCACGTCAAACGATAATCGAACAAATCCGCTGACGAAAACCTTTCTCAGCAATTTGAGCGAACCTTACATAGTTCGGGTGTTAGACACTCGAGTGACTGGCTATGTCCCAGTGGGAGATTGTTGGATAATATGACCCATAGCGTCACTATTTGCACAGATCATTTGGTTGTTGTAGCAAATTAACTATGTAACAAGGAAATTGCACTCTCGTCATTTTGTGATTAGATCACCTTAGATATATAAATGAAGAGAGGTCCCTATGATTAGTTCCTGGATTGAGATGATATGAGACAGTATCAGTCCACGAAGGATTAATCATTAAATATCCCTAGCCGTAGTATTATCGAGACTGGACATCGATAATGCGGAATAGGCTAGTATTGCACTTGTGCGCGTTGTGAGGGCACAACGGCATAGTTCTCATATATATAAGTATTGGATACTTGTGCAAGTGCGATAGGAGGTCGTGTTTCACCGATGGTACGGGAAGCAGCTTCGCTCTGGATAGACCCTTCGGAATCCCATTGGTATTATGACTAGGTGTCTATGGGAGGCCGAAGTCAAGGTAGGTGTTGTATAGTTTTAACCTGAGACTTAATCGCTAATACTTACGACAATCGGTAAGCTTTGGTTTTGGTGGTGGGGATCTTAACTGGTTCTGTGTTCACCTCTTCTGGGTTTATCAGGAATCGTAGTGTATTGGATGTGATTTCAAGACGGAAGTGTCACTTCAGTCATATTGGAGTTGATGTCACGCAGGATACGGTACTAGTGCTCTTGAGTGTTGCGCAACCAATCGGGATATTGTGACCAGGTCATGTATATCCGATTATAGAGACTATGTTACCAGACATCCGACATGTGCTTCGGACGGGGCAGACACTTATCCAGCCCCAGCCCTAACACGTGACTATCCGATACTGGGCCAATATACACAATACTACGGTATCTACGCTTGATACAGATCTATATATTCCTGTAAGAATATTTCTGGAGAATTGGGTAGGCATGGACGCTTTGCTAGAAGCCAACCTTGTCTTGTAAATCGATATAAACGTAGTACGAGGTGCTTACGTGTTCGGACAGTCCGACGATCATATTTACTGCCAACATATCCGGAGATCTCATGGGTCGCTTCCTGAAGATTCACCGATGACGTATGACTCGCACTTTGATTAATCTGGGATTAATTCGAAAAGAGAGATAGAATTAATCTGGGATTAATTCGATGAGAGAGAAAATTAATCTGGGATTAATTACGGAGATATTTTATCTCGGATAAAATATCGTTAAAGAGAGAGAACGATTAATTTGGAATTAATCGGTAAAATTAATATAATCGATATATTAATCGAAATTGGATTTTGACGCGGAATTAAAATTAGATTTTAATTCGGGCGAACGAATTAATTTAGAATTAATTCGTTAGCGACGTGAATAATGATTTCGCTGGGCGTAATCATTTAATTACGACGCGACGGAAAATTCATTAATTTGGAATTAGCGAACCCGAGAGTGATTGCGAGCGCATTCGCATTTCGAATTCGAGCGCGGCACGCGAGTCACATCAAGCGTCAAATCGTTAGTCGCGTCAATTGTCAAATCAATTGTCACTTTGAGTGATGTGACTTGACAACATGTCACTTTATTAAAGTGATGATGTGACTTAAAGTAATAGTTGAAATGATGAAGCCTTTTGCTTTTTTGACTTTTGTACTTGGTAAATGAAAAGGCTTTTGTATTTGATTTTATTTTGGAAATAAAATATAAATATAAGTAAAAACCATTTGCCTTTTCTCTCTCATCTTTCACGGTTTCACGTGAACTTCCTCTCCCTCTCTTTTTTTTTCTCTTCTTCTCCCTCACGGTTTTGGAAACCAATTCTTGTTCTTCAAAATTCTGGGTTCCACGAATTTTTGAGAAGCAAATCTAAGAAGATGATAAGTGCTAGCACACTCTAGGAGGCATACATAGGTGATAGGGAAGTGATTCTTTGAGCTTGGAAAGCTTGAAGCTTGGAGCTTCAATGGAGTCCATGCATGGCCGAAAATGGTGGAGTCCAAAGCAGTCCAAACCGAGCAGCCCACTGTCAAGGAAAGCTACTGCCGAGCTCTATGGAGGATGAAAACGCAGCTTGTGTTCTTCCTAGCATCAAACCCATCAATGTGAGTATATTCCGCACCTCCTTTGATGTGTTCATATGCGGTTTCGATGCATGATTTGTTGATCTTGGGACTTGATTTAAAACTCAACAAGATCAATCTCTCCTGAGGCTCAGTCTCCTGCTTAATCTACAGATCCTGTACATCAGTACATATATGAGTACCACAAACCAGATCAAAATCCAATTTTTAAAACTAGAAGTAGACATGTTTATTTCTATAACAAACATACCTGAAGCTGGTGCCTTGCCCGCTTTGATTTCCTTAATGTGCGCCTTGTACTCACGGCGGTCACGCTTCCTGTGACCCCATTTGCCGCACTGCAGGCATACATCTTGGGATTTGTCATTTGCCTTCCCATAAGCCTTTGATGATTTGGCATTGCCCTTCTTCTTCTTCTTTAGACCTCCAGTAGCCTTCGGCCAAGCCTTGGGAGACTGAGATGTTGAAGCGAAGTGCGCCTCGCACTTTTTTGCCCTTCAATAGCTCTTTTTCTGCTTCACGTAGCATTGCCATCAGCTCTCCAAGAGTATGGTCTTGGTTCATCATATTGTAGTTCATGATGAACCCACTCCAGCTGTCAGGAAGAGACTGCAAGATCAAATCTATAGAAGTCTCAGCCTAAAAGGTTATGCCTAGCTGACCCAGCTGTTCAATGTCAGTAATCATCTGTGACACATGGTGCTCGAAAGATGTACCCTCTGACATTCAAGAGCGAAAGAGCTTCTTATGCAATTCATACATTTGCGATCTAAGGTTAGATCGATGAAGGTCCTTCAATTTTTCCATCATAGTATATGGATCCAATCCCTTGTTTTGGCGACGAAATTGAGGGGTCATCACAGCGAGCATGACAGATTGAGCAGTTGAGTTGTCATCGCTATGACTCTTCCAAAGCTCAAGCTCAAGCGGCTGATCATTTCCGGGCTTAGGCTCGAGAGGTCTCTCTATCTTATAGAGAATCCTCTCAGCCCCCACAAAAATCCTGAGGTTCATATCCCAATCAGGAAAGTTCACGCCATTAAAGACATTTTTTCCCATGATAATTTCTCTAACCCCGAACTTTCCAGTCATCTTAATTGCAATAGTTAAACTATTCAATTAACGATATTTGAGTACAGTCCAACTGTTACAAGAAAAATAATAAAATATTAGTCCAACTAATAAATATTTAAAATTGACGAAATAATTTGAAAGCGCGTATTGGCAAGTATTCGAAAGAAATTGCAAATTCAATACTGGCCACCCACTATTTTTCGACGAGCCTCTAACCCTCTATTGAGTACTCGGGAAACCTAGTTTCCTAGTGGTCTAGGAAACCGTTAAATAACACACAACCTTGACTTTGGCCAACAAGCTGTATGATATTTAACTAGGTATATCTCTAAGATCAATTGGATCTCATCCAATTCCTAAATCCGGTAGGTGGACCTCCAAGTCTGAAACATATATACAATATATATGCCAATATATTTTCCTAACCTTTTCCTCTGAATCAACTAAGCCTTGGCTTTGGCTCAACAAGCTTAATGATTCTAGTTAAGCGGGACCCATTGACTTTGGAAAGCTTTGTAATCGATGTCGATGAACAATAAGTGATCTTGACTTTGGCCAACAAATCACAACTTGGCTAAAACATGCGATATGGAACAAAGCCTTCATTATTCAAACACATCCGCGATGGACAAAGGTCTTGACTTTGGCCAACAAACCAATGCCAATCTTGGATCTTGAGAATGAATCACTCAATGGAAGGAAAACGATTAATATTTGTTGAGGGTTTTTCACGTAATTGGCAACTAATTAATTATCTTTGATTAGGTCTCATCATACACTCTTAAGCATGCATTCTAATAGCATAATAAAGCGCGATAAATAAATTAATAATGATATGCAGAATGATATCTCACAAATTTTTCCTAGAACAAATCACTTCATTTCCTCTCCCAGGCTAGCACCATTCTAACTTCTACCCAATTACATAATACAATAAAGAAACCTAATTACATTGAGGGGAATTGGTGAAAAGAGAATTACAATGAATCGAGAGATAAAGGCTGGACACGCAGGTCCAATTTAATAAATTCTAAATTTATTACAACAATTTCCAAAATTGCCCTCACCCATCTAATATCCATCCGATATACATTATTCATACAATACATCCATGTATTCACACAAAGCATGTTATTCAATCAATCTAATCCAATTAATTAATCTTTGAATTAAGTGATCATCCAATGTTCAAACAACGATTTGATTTGCGCGAGTCAAACTCGTTTAAGATTAAGTACTCAAAGTGCGTATTCTTGAATTATATCGAACTACAATTTTAAATCCAATTTAATTTGTATTCAATATTAATTATTTATTTAATTCCAAATTAAATAATTACACTTTTAATGTACCTTTGCGACTTAGATTCTAAATCTAATCTTAATGGGTCTCAAAGCCCAATTAACATCCATGTCAATTTAATTAAAGTCTAATGGGCTTTCAATTAATTTATTAAGGCATGGACTTTGACAACCGAAACCCAATAAGGAATCACCATTTTCCGTAAAATTAATTTTTGCCCATTAGGCCCAATTAATTATTTAAAGGCCCATCTCTTATATTTGGACTTAATGGAATGGGTTTAGGTCCAATTTGGATCCAATCCAATTGTCATAAACCAACTTGGCCCAACCAAGCCATTAGGCCCAAATATAATAATTTTAGCCCAATTCCAAATTTAGCCTAATTAATTAAATTCTAATATTCCAAATATCACAATTTATTTAATTAAAGTGTATAGGCATAATTAATTATTTAAATTAACATTTCCAAAATACCAATTTACATAATTAATCATGCTTTATTATTTTCAATACATGTCCAACATTATTGAAGCAAAATCAATCACAACATGCTCATACAAGCTCACGACAATCATGGTAATTTTTCATTAATTTTGATTTCAATCCAATTAAATCACAACTCAATTTATCCATTCTTTTTAAACACATCCAATGGTCTAAAATTCAAAATCACCATGAGCTAAAGGTTCATATTACATTCGGCGAAGCCTCTTAATTTGGGGAAAATTTATCCAATTAATTTTTCATAAAATTGATCATGCATAACTCTAAGTTATCATTATCTAAGCATGCTCAAACAAACAATTTAATAAATCATGCTCAAATCAAAATTACCCAAATTCAAGATTAATAACCCTAATTTAATTTCATGCTTAAATAGACTCGTGATACCATTGTTGGGTTTCTAAGGACAATCCCAAGATCATTTAAGCATAAAACATATGTGAATACTCAAAGGAATATTGCGGAAATATACTCACATTGAACAGATTCTAAGATGTATTGAGAACAAAACTTTTGTCTCCTTTGAAGTTGCTCCAAGCTCCTCTTTGATCTTATGTTGAGCTCCAAGCTTTGATGAGTGAATTCAAAACTCTTGGGAAAGGTTTCCCTATCACCTTTGTATGATTCTTTGTATGCTAGCAATGGAAGAATTTTGCAATAAAACTCTTCATATTTCTTCCTTGTGATTCTCGGCCAAGCCAAAAGAAGGAGGGGGATAGGGTTTCGGTTGAGAGAGAGAATGAGAGGATGAATTGTGTGACTTGTTTTTTGATTTTCCAAAAACAAAATATAATATACCGTAATCAAATGTTTGGTAAAAGTCTATCACATTTTACAATTGTGTAAGAAACAACTTAACTACTTACATCACCAAAAAGTAAGTAAAGTGAAAAGTGATGTGACTTGTGGGGCCTCACTTGATTTAAAATCCGAGTGGGCCCGCAAACACATTCCGGGCTCGGGTTCATTAATTCCAAATTAACCAATTTTCTGTTGTGACTTAATTAAATCAAATTTAATTAAATAGCCTACCAAAATTACTATTAAAGTCACTCGCGAATTAATTCTAAATTAATTCGTTCTCCGGAATTAAAATCCAATTTTAATTCCGTTATGAAATCTAATTTCATTTAATATATCAAATATATTATTTTAATCGATTAATTCCAAATTAATCGTTTTCTCTTTTTTAATTGAATTTTATACCAGATAAATTTTTGCCGTAATTAATCTTAGATTAATTATGTTCGAGTCATACGGTGAATCTTCGGGAAGCGACCCATGAGATCCTTGGATATGTTGGCAGTAAAACCGCTCGTCGGACTATCCGAACACGTGCATACCTAATACCACGTTCTTTTCGATTTACGAAACATGGTTGGCTTCTAGCAAAGCACCGTGCATACCCAATTCTCCCGAAATATTCTTTAAGGAATATATAATCTATAACAGCGTAGTATACGTAGTATTACGTATTGCGATCCAGTATCGGATGTCACATGCAAGGCCTGAGGCTAGAATATTGTCTTCCCCGTACGAAGCAAATATCGGATCACAAGCAACTAGTCTCTATAATCGGATAATCATGACATTGTCCTATTATCACGATAGTTGCAACATAATAGAGAACCAGTTCTATATCCCTGTGTGATGCCCATCTCCATATGACTAAAGTGATACTTCCGTCTTGACATCAAACCCAACCCAATACACTACGATTCTCAATAAACCTAGAAGAGGCATACACATAACCTGTTAAAGTCCCGGACGACCAAAACCAAAGCATATTGATTGTCGCAAGTATTAGCGATGCAAGTATAAGGTTAAGACCAAATACATCTACCCTGAATCGGATTCCCATAGACACATAGTCATACTACCAATGGAATTCCGAGGGGTCTATCCAGAGTGAAGCTGTTTCCGTACCATCGGCAAACACAACCTCCGATCACACTTGCATAAGCATCCAATACTTAAATATATGAGAACTATGATGTTAGGCTTCCATAGCACGCACAAGTGTAATACTAGTCTATTCTGCTTTATCGATGTCCAGTGTCGATAATATTACGACTATGGATATTTAATGATTAAACCTTTATGGATTGATATTGTCTCATATCTTATTAATATGGAACTAATCATAAGGTCTTTTATCATTTATATATTAAAGTAATCAAATTAGAAAATGATAAAATATCAATTTCCATTGTCACATAGTTAATTTGTACAAAAACCAAAATGTATTTTACAAATAGTGACGCTATAGGTCATAATTGTCCAACATTTTATGTGTGTGACCTTTTGGGTTCCCCTCAAGTTGGACTTGAAATGAATCGTGATAATTTAATCCAACATAAATTATCCTCCAATCAGATGGTCGTTTGATTTCAATGACCAAGGTTGACATCTAGCAACATGCCAAGGCCCCCAAATGAGAAGGAAATATATATATACACATTCTGTATGCGATTTACATATGATATGGTCCCTCGCCTCACTGTATCCCCACATAGTCAAAGGTATGATGTTGATAGTGTTATGAATCGTGCTAACCCAAGAATCTCACATGATTCTTCCGCTGCGGCAACAGTCTCAAGCTGTTATCACACATATCAACCGCGAACTGGAATACTACTCTTATAAGAAAATATTATCCGAGAGAGTGGCGATTCTCTGTTGTATCTTTACAAACTTCATGTGTTTCAACAAATGACCCAATCATATCCTTATGACCGGATCTTTTGAACCTGGGAAGGAGAATGTCAAAGTTATTTGATCCACACATAAGATTGTAAAGACCTCAAGTCTAAGGACAAGTCATAAAATCGATACATGAAAGTTCTCACAGACACATGGGATAAACACTCCATGTGAAAAATTTTGGCGGTCAGTTCGATGGAACGAGCAACTCATGCATCCATGTGACACACCAAACGGACGGATCTCCGCTATTAGCCTATGAGACTGGCTACCCCACTTAAGGGTGAATCATATCATCATGCTAGTCTCTCAACTTTGTGAACGCCCAGATTATTCACCAAAATATGACTAGGAATGTTTAAGAGTAATGATTCTCATAAGACATAGAAGCCATTATCTTATTACTCCAAAGGCTTTATTATAGTGTTTGATGATTCATATAAGTTATGTAAGACACGTATAATAAAGATTTCCATTATATTAATTAATGAAAATGTTACAAATACATGTACATATAACCGATCACAAGTTGGGTATAGGGCATATCCCTAACAATCTCCCACTTGTACTATAGCCAACTAGTATGAATCTGGACACCATACTATCGGGTGTGCCTATCATGGTTTTGTTGAGTCAGCCCTTTAGTTAGAGAATCTGCAAGATTATCTTCTGTGGGTATTTTCTCTATAATAACTTATTTTCTCTCAACAATTTCACTGATGAGATGAAATCTCATGAGGACATGCTTGGATTTCTGGTCGGACCTTGGTTCATTTGATTGAGCAATGGCACCCGTGTTGTCACAGTACATCGTGACGCCATTCTTTATCGCGAGAAGCACTTCCAGCTCTGTGATGAACTTCTTTATCCCGACTGCTTCTTTAGCTGCCTCAGATGCTGCAATATACTCGGCTTCAGTGGTGGAGTCCGCTGTAGTTGACTGCTTTGAGCTTTTCCAACTGACAGCTCCGCCATTCAAAGTAAACAGATATACTATTTGCGATCTTCTGTCATCCCTATTGGTCTGACAGCTCGCATCACAGTAACCAATGACTTTCATCTCAAAACAATATCCATATGTCAAGACACACATCCTTAATTCTTCTCAGATACTTGATGATTGTTTTGATAGCTGCCCAATGTTGCTCACCAGGATTTTCCTGATACCTGCTAGTTATGGTAAGAGTATAAGAGACATGAAGTCTTGTACATAGTATGGCGTACATGATCGATCATATTACTGATGTTGGATAATATGACCCATAGCGTCACTATTTGCACAGATCATTGTGTTGCTGTAGCAAATTAACTATGTAACAAGGAAATTGCACTCTCGTCATTTGTGATTAGATCACCATAGATATATAAATGAAGAGAGCGGTCCCTATGATTAGTTCCTGGATTGAGATGATATGAGACAGTATCAGTCCACGAAGGATTAATCATTAAATATCCCTAGCCGTAGTATTATCGAGACTGGACATCGATAATGCGGAATAGGCTAGTATTGCACTTATGCGCGTTGTGAGGGCACAACGGCATAGTTCTCATATATATAAGTATTGGATACTTGTGCAAGTGCGATAGGAGGTCGTGTTTCACCGATGGTACGGGAAACAGCTTCGCTCTGGATAGACCCTTCGGAATCCCATTGGTATTATGACTAGGTGTCTATGGGAGGCCAAAATCAAGGTAGGTGTGTATAGTCTTAACCTGAGACTTGCATCGCTAATACTTACGACAATCGGTAAACTTTGGTTTTGGTGGTTGGGGATCTTAACTGGTTCTGTGTTCACCTCTTCTGGGTTTATCAGGAATCGTAGTGTATTGGATGTGATGTCGAGACGGAAGTATCACTCCAGTCATAGTGGAGATGATGTCACGCAGGATACGGTATTAGTGCTCTTAAGTGATGCGCATCCAATCGTGATATTATGACCAGGTCATGAATATCTGATTATAGAGACTAGTTACCAGACATCCGATATGTGTTTCGGACGGGGCAGACACTTATCCAGCCCCAGCCAAACACGTGACTATCTGATACTGGGCCGATATGCACAATACATTAGTATACTACGCTTGATACAGATCTTTGATATTCTTAATGGATATGTCCGGAGAATTGAGTAGACTTGGTGCTTTGCTAGGAGTCGACCTTGTCTCGTAAATCGGTAGAACGTAGTGTTAGACATTATGTCCCATAGCGTCACTGTTTGTAAATGATATCGTATTATTGTACAAAATTAACTATGTGATAATGAAATTGCCTTTTCCCGTTTTGTAATGTTATTTACTTTGATATATAAATGGCGAAAGTCCATATGATTAATACCGGATTGAGATGATATGAGACAGTATCAATCCATAAAGGTTTAATCATTAAATATCCCTAGTCGGAGTATTATCGAGATCGGACATCGATAATGCGGAATAGACTAGTATTGCGCTTGTGCACGTTGTGAGGGCACAAACGTCATAGTTCTCATATATTTAAGTATTGGATACTTATGCAAGTGCGATAGGAGGTTGTGTTTTACCGATGGTACGGAAAACAGCTTCTCTCTGGATAGACCCCGCGGAATCCCATTGGTAGTATGTCTGCGTGTCTATGGGAGGCCGCATCAGGGTAGGTGTATATGGTCTTAACCTGAGACTTATATTGCTAGTACTTGCGACAATCGGTAAACTTTGGTTTTGGTGGTTGGGGACCTTAACCGGTTCTGTGTACACCTCTTATGGGTTTATCGAGAATCGTAGTTAACTGGATGTGATGTCAAGATGGAAGTATCACTTCAGACATATGGAGGTGATGATCACGCTGGACACAGAACTAGTACTCTATAAAAGGTTTGCAACCGTCGGGACAATATGACCAGGTCAGGATTGTCCGATTTAAAGAGACTAGTTGCTTGATGTCCGATATATGTTTCGTACGGGGCAGACACATCTCCAGCCCCAGGCCTAACATGTGATCGTCCGATACTGGATCGATGTACGCAATACTATGGTATACTACGCTTGATATAGATCTTATATTCCTATAAGAATATTTCTGGAGAATTGGGTAGGCATGTCGCTTTGCTAGAAGCCAACCTTGTCTTGTGAATCGGTAAAGACGTAGTACGAGGTACGTACGTGTTCGGATTATCCGACGACCGTATTTACTGCCAACATATCCGGAGATCTCTTGGGTCGCTTCCTGAAGATTCACCTATAATATTTGATTCGGACTTAATTAATCTTGGATTAATTGCGGAGAAACTTTATCTTGGATAAATTGCCTTATTTAGAGAGAGAACGATTAATTTGGAATTAATCGATAAAATTATTATATTCGATATAATAATCGAAATTCGATTTCGACGCGAAATTAAAAAAATTTAGATTTAATTCGGGCATACGAGTTAATTTAGATTTAATTCGTTAGCGACGTAAATAATAATTTCGCCAGGCGCAATTATTTATTTAAATTCGATTTAATTAACGTCGCGACGTAAGTTCGGTATTTCGGAAATATCGAACCCGAACGCGTGAGTGCACGTGGGCCCACTTTCATTTGGAAACGTGTGGGGCCCACATGACACATGTCATTATATGCATTATTTAATGGTTAATGCATTGCATGGTGATAGTGTACATACACTCAATGGTTATGCATGGAGTTTGAGTGTTTGACACTCTAAGCCATTGCATGATTTGTGTCATAAGTTTATTATTAATTTAATAAATATTATGGCATAAATATAAATTGATTTTTGGTAACAAAAATTGATTACACAACACAACCTTTCTCTCTCAAATTGCCGAAAACTGCATGCAGTTTTTGCTCTCCATTTCTTCAATTTTGTTGCAAGATTTGAAGAAGTTGTGCATTGAAAAATCACAACAAAGGCTAGCACCTTCAAGGGATCATAAAGAGAGGTGATAGGGAAACCATCAAAGAGCTTGGAATACACAAAGCTTGGAGCTTTCCACCCCTTGTCTTCCTTGGCCGAAAATCATCAACCTTGGAGCTTCCACTTTTGGTTTGATTTTCTTCATCACTAAAGCATTGTAAGTATGATTCCGCCATACTTTATATTTAATATATATATTCATTGTTGTATTTCATATGCTTAATCTTTCCTTGGACATATTATAGAAACCAACAATGGTATCATTGAGCTAGGTTTAAGCATGAAATACTTTAGGTTAAAATTTGGGTAAAATTGATTGAAGCATGTTCTTGTGAAATTTGATGAATGAGTATGCTTACATGTATATAGAATGATGTTATATGGAATCAATTTTGAGAAAAATGCATGGATGATTTTTCCCCAAAAATTTAACCTTGGCCGAATGGGTATGTACATTGGATGTATTGGAATTTTTTGTGTTTAAGATCATTGGATGACTTAGAACGTATACGGGACGTAGATTAGTGATTCAATCGGATTGAAAAACAAATCGACACAAAAAACTCACCTTGGCCGAATACACATAGACATGCAAATGGACTTGATTTTTGTTCAAATTAATGTTGGACATATGTATTGAACAATAGATGATTAATAAATTAAATGGGTATTTTTGAAATAT